>JAWWNI010001486.1:0-144427 GCA_034642065.1 Darevskia nairensis
AACCCACCTTCCCACTTAGGGGCAGAGGAGAATTTTTGCTTTGCCTACATTTTCAAGTGAACCAACTTAATTTGCACCTCTGCTTGGAACATAATCATCCATTGGATTTCACGCTTTGCTGATTTTACAGTACAATCCTCAACTCAAACAATTTACCAAATTGTGTGTATGCATATTGAAGCAAAGTGCATTTAGAACTGGGTACATTAAAATAAAATGCAAATTAAGGGTTGCACCCAACTAAATTTGTCTCGGAGTAGCTCTGTTGAAATTAATGACCAAGACTAACTGAGGTCCATTAATTTCCATGTGTCTACTCTGAGTAAACATTAGCTGAATGCAACCATTTGGGTATGTGCGAATTTCAAAGGATGGCTGTTTCAATTTGTGTATCTTTTCAGAAAGTGCAAATTAGGTAGATTTAAATTTAAATGAATCCTGAATCAAATTCATCCCAACTCTTAGTAGGCGAAGTTTGTTATGCCGAATTCTGCTGCTTGAAATCCCCTATTCTGCAATGCTTCTAAAGATGTGCCCCTCTTCCACATGGTCCCCCTTTCCTGAGCATCGCCCTAGATCAGGGGTCAGCAACCCTTTTGCAGTCGTGGGCCGGTCCACCATCCCTCAGACCAAGTGGTGGGCCAGACTATGTTCTTTTTTTGGGGGGGGGGATGAACCGAACTCCTAAGACCCACAAATAATCCTGAGAATGCATTTTAAATAAAAGCACACATTCTACTCATGTAAAAACACCTGATTCCCGGACCGTCCGTGGGCGAAATTGAGAAGGCGATTGGGCACATCTGCCCACGGGCCTTAGGTTACCTACCTCTGCCCTAGATGTTGTTCTTCTGCTCTAATATGCTGCAGGAAAAGAAACTTCACAGTCTTCCCTAATCTGACAATTCAGCAGATGAGAGAGAGAGAGAGAGAGAGAGAGAGAGAGAGAGAGAGAGAGAGAAGCAACTTTTGGATCTAGCCTTCTCTTCAGTGATTCTTATAACCAAACTAGACATATAGAAAGCAAAGAGCAAGGTTCAACAGAAACTTGCAGTATCTAACCAACCCACTTTTCATATGCCATCTGCATATGTGTGTCCTCGTGGGCAAACTCAGAGCCACATTTCATACTGTTTCAAGCTATATACCGTGTTTCTCCTAAAATAAGACGTAGCCATAAAATAAGACGTAGCAGGATTTCTACGCATTTGTGAAATATAAGCCATACCCCGAAAATAAGACATAGTGACGCGGCGCCTCTCCCTTAAGACAGCCTAGATAGGCGTGGCTATGCAGCGTACCGACGCGGAGTGGTTTAAATAAGACATCCCCCAAAAATAAGCCATACTGTGTTTTTTTGAGGAAAATAAATAAATAAGATGGTGTTTTATTTTAGGAGAAACACAGGTATTGGACAAGCTGAGATGTTTGTTTTGCAGGGTAAGGGAGTTTTCCTTCACCCTGAACAGTCTCATGGAATAAAATGGTACAGTATAATATGTTGTCACAGACATCAAGTTTACATGTCAGGGCTGGGCCATAGTCTGAGGTGAACTAGGAACCATTGGGCAGGACCAAAGGACAGCCCAGGAGGCAGGCTCAAGCAGCAGGCCAGAATTCAGGACTCCAGAAGAACGAAGGACAAAGCATTCCTTTTTGTTCAAATCTAGTTCAACAGCAAAAGAAAACTGAGCAGCTCAGAGGAGGCTTTAGCCCCCAAATCTGACAAGCGCTGCCGTTGTGAATGACAAGCACCGCACCACCGGCGTGGCACATCTTTGGTAAGTGAGCAAACAAAGTCAAAAGTCCTTAGTGAAACAGTAGGTATACATTTCGGTAATACCTAGGTATACTATGTATTTTTTTCTAGCTTGATCAAAATTATTTATTATTTCATAACAGGTAGATAGTTAAGAGCTTAGGAGGCATTCAGTGGCAGGGCACCCGGGCACTGAATTCTGGGGGGCGCCAGGTGCCCCGCACCCCTTGCACCCCCGGGTAAAGAACGGCCCTGGAACCACTTCCTGTTCAGGAGGTTCCAGTGGTGGCTTTTGCAGTAGAGAAACAGTTTAAGATTGTGGTTATATCCCTCGTACTGCAATCTGCTTTCCCCTGAAATCATCCCCCTGCCCCCGGTGATTTACTGTAGCCAAGCACAGGCCAGAACAATCTGCTCCTAGCTGCAGTGGCATACCCTCCAGAGGTGCAAGGCTGGCCCCAATACTTGCTGGCGTCAGACCCCAAAATGGTGCACTCCAAGAATGGATGAGGGAAAATCTATGTCAGAACAAGGGAGGATAGAAGATCAACATCTGGATCTGCTGTCTCAGTGGATCATGCTGCTTGCCTCACCTTGTCTTATGGGCGGTTTGGCACTGTTTGGGTGAGGCTAGGGTCCAGGGCCAGGCCAGGGGAAATTAGGCTGGATCTTGATTCCATTCACATGTTCTGTTAATCTGGGGGTAAATTAAGCTGGCAAAATGTTGAGTTTGCAACTCAAAATGCTGTTCTCAAGCCTTGTTTTACTTCCAGGCTTAGGCCGGATTAGCCAGCAGTAGCCTTGCTTCCAAGCAAAATTTAGGTCTGGGGTGCTTTACACTGCCTTAATTTAAGACAGTGTAATTTATGCTGGTTTCCTATTTTTAGGATTGCTACCTAAGCACTCACAGGATGCCAATCTTCCCTGAAATCCCCTCCTTTCTTCTCCTACACTTGCTTTAACTGCATGATGCATATGTAGAAATCATAGGTTATAATGCTTATCTCCTGTATGTGTAGTGAGATTGTCTGAATTGTTTGCTTGCATCAATCTTCTTGGTTTCACTTTTCTATACAATGGCCATGCGGGGTCCTTTTTTAAAATCATAAAAACAAGCCTGCGTCTCTTTGCTTCTAACTGCTTGATATTTAGTTAGCATTTAGCTTGCAAATGATTACTAAACAATCCCCTACTTCCACTTCTTACTGCCATCTGCTGAGCATCTCCTTAGAGAAATTAACTGCATTCCATACTGGAACTGTGAATGACAAATTTGTCACCGTATGCAAGGCGTAAATGGAAGGGGGGGAGCCCTTTTAGGCAGTGGTCTAATTGCAAATAAAACAAGCTATACCAGAGGTAACGGAAAGGAAGGGTGAGAGCTGCTTGAAAAAGCAAATGACTACTGGGCCAAGGTAGGAGATGGTCCTGGTTGTGGTTTCTCCCTACAAATCTCACTGCCCACTTTTGAGAATCGGCTGCTGGACTATATGGGCCTTTGTCTCAATCCATCAAGTGTTTTCTATTTCTTGTGGGTCTCTTCTATTAGATTGGTCTGACATTGATGCTGCCTTACAACACAATCCCAAACCCAAAGTCCGCAAGGATGAGCAAGTTTGGAATAAGGCGGATCTGGCCCAGCTAGGGCTCAGCCAGCAGTGAGGGAACATCCTGTTGCCTCTTCTCTTGGGCAGCCTCCTCCCTTGGGCAGGTTGCAGCGGCTGCTGGAGAACGGGCATGGAGGAGAAGAGTTTACGGCCGCCAAGGGCCAGCCCTGTGTGATGCACTGGCTTTCAGGCACAGGCAGAGGGCAGGGCTGCCCTGGGTGGGAAGAAAGGGATTAGTGGAGCAGAACATGAGAAGTCTTGTTTTGTTTTTGTTTTTAAACACACTGTGTGTCTATGTCTAATCTTGCCCCTTTCTAAAATTTACTGGTGTGTGCTTTTCTTTTTGTAACTATGCCAAAAAATAAAATAAAATTGGGATTAATAATAATAATAATAATAATAATAATAATAATAAAATTTATTATTTGTACCCCGCCTATCTGACTGGGTTTCCCCAGCCACTCTGGGCAGCTTCCAACAAAGATTAAAATACATTAAAATGTCACACATTAAAAAACTTCCCTAAACAGGGCTGCCTTCAGATGTTTTCTAAATGTCAGGGATGCGGGTGGCGCTGTGGGTTAAACCACAGAGCCTAGGGCTTGCAATCAGATGGTCGGCGGTTCGAATCCCCACGATGGGGTGAGCTCCCGTTGTTCAGTTCCTGCTCCTGCCAACCTAGCAGTTCGAAAGCACGTCAAAGTGCAAGTAGATAAATAGGTACCTCTCTGGCGGGAAGGTAAACGGTGTTTCCGTGTGCTGCTCTGGTTCACCAGAAGTGGCTTTGTCATGCTGGCCACATGACCCAGAAGCTGTACGCCAGCTCCCTCGGCCAGTAAAGCGAGATGAGCGCCGCAACCCCAGAGTCGTCCGCGACTGGACCTAATGGTCAGGAGTCCCTTTACCTTTACCTTTAAATGTCAGGTAGTTGTTTATCTCTTTGACATCTGCTGGGAGGGCGTTCCACAGGGCAGGTGCCACTACTGAGAAGGCCCTCTGCCTGGTTCCCTGTAACTTGGCTTCTGGTAGTGAGGGAACCACCAGAAGGCCTTCGGCACTGGACCTCAGTGTCCGGGCAAAACAATGGGGATGGAGACACTCCTTCAGGTATACTGGGCCAAGGCCGTTTAGGGCTTTAAAGGTCAGCACCAACACTTTGGGGTTTTCTCAGGACAGTGGTGTGTGTGTGTGTGTGTGGTGTTCCGCTGGTGTCGTGGTGGTTGGGCTTGCCCTTCTTTTGATAGGAAATGTTCTGTGGTTCGGAGGCCACGGGACAAAATAATGGGGGGGGAGGAAGCATTGAAGGAGGTCAGTTGGGGAGAGTGAGAAATTTCCCTGTTTTAATCTGATGAATGTCGGAGGGTATGTAGTAGATAAGACCTTGGAAGAATTGAATTGTAGAGTTGGAAAGAATCTGGAGAACATCTAGTGCAAACTCTTGTAATTCAGGAATCCTGCCCACAGCCAGGGGCTCAAATCACCTGTCCATAGCCGTTTTACAGATGTGGGGGAGCAGTTTTTCCTGAGGGCACCTCAGGAGAGACCTGATTGCTGCCTCTTAGTGACTGCCATTTAGCTACTTCTTGCTGTGTGTTCAATGGATTGCATGTTTTTAATGGGTTTTTATGTATTCTTATTTACTCATTTTGTTCCAAACCGCCTGTGGATTGCGCGGATAAGTCAATAATCATTTCTTGGTAGAGGCTCAAATTGTGGAACTTTTTTCATTCATGGCTCACATGCTTAGCCCAATATGCTGCCATAACTCTTCATTTTATTTACTTGACAGAATTTATACACCACTTGAAAACACACACACACTTTGAGCTGTTTACATGAAAGAATATAAAGTATTCACAAACAAATATTGATAAAATCCATAGACTTTAAAAGCAGAAGACATAACAGGATTATCAAAACACAGGTAAAACCAGCAGCCCTTTTGGAAAAGAAGGAAAAAAAAGAACAAATGTACATAATAAAATTTCCTGTCTGGGTAGCCTTGCCAGAACTAAAACATTTTTAGCAGGCATCAAAAACAGCACACAGAAGGTGCCTGCCTGTTGCTTAATAGGCATTTGTCTCACTAAAGTGAAGGAAATGTCAAAGGAAAACAGGGATGAATGAATTGAATGCTTTTTAAACAAAGTGGGTTTATTTTTATTTATTTATTTTTAAAAAAAAACATATTTTGGGCTACTTTGTCTTCCAACTGTGTACTAAACACTCTGCCTGCCATAAAAGCAGGTAACGCCCCAGGAAAGATGCCCATTTCACTCTCTGCCATGCCTCAAATCAATATGTGGTTTTTAAATGCGCCCTTTTTAAAACCACATGTCGCACCAGAGCCCATCTCAGTGCTATTACAAGTGGGCACAGCAGCTCGTTTCAGCTTCCAGGAAAAACAAAAAAAGAGAAGCATCTTTGAAAGTATATTTAGAAAGGCAGCTACAAAACGGAGGTCCCTTCTTCAGCCCATGGGGGGGGATTGGTTTTAGATTAAGATTTACATTATGCCTCATTTGCATTTTCATCTCCCCCCCTTTTAACACTGAAACCTAGGGATGTTCTCACATTTGCTTATTAACGGACACCCGTTACCTAAAGATACACGCAGCAAACTGGCAGATGGCCATGCCTCTGCTTACGGGTGCCTTGGCAACAGAGCAGAATGTTTGAGTTAACTTTATCCATGTTGTCATTTCCTAACTTGCATGTTTCTCCATTTTGCTCTCTACTCCATGCAAACTCAAGTGTTTCCATTTACACACTCCTACATGCCTTCCTTCTGCTTTGCTGAAAGTGCCACCCACTCGCTATCCGTCAACTTAAACTTGAAACTCTCTCCCTCTCTCTCAGCTGAAATATTTTACCGTCTTTGAGGACCAACAAGCCTTGCTCGTGCTGGATCCAGTTAACCTTCCTCATCCCATCTCTGCAAAACCATAGGCTATTTCTTTGCCCTTTTGACATAGGAATGAGGAATTAATAGCTTACTATTTCGCCAATGGTGTCATGTGGAGTGTTTTACAGTGGCGTGTTAAAGTGGCTCTAGATCAGTATATTGGATAGCTGCAGATTACTAAAACAAGAGGTTGAGTGTTCCTCCTCAACCAGGCCTTTGGCTGGCATTTGTCTGTCTCAGAGACATTAGAGGAATAATAATAATAATAATAATAATAATAATAATAATAATAATAATAATTTTTATTATTTATAGCTGGGTTTCCCAAGCCACTCTGGGCAGCTTCAACAGAATATTAAAATACAAATGTACCTTTGAGGGTGAAGTAGAACTGTCAGACTGCTGTGTTTGTAGAGCCAGGACCTTTTGTAAGGGGCTACCGGCTGGTTGCCCAGGAAAGTATAAGACAAGGAAAGGTTTCTTACAGTCCTTTTTTATTTCAAACTTGACAGAGAGAGGCTATAGCACCCAGGCCTCTTGGATAATGGTGTTGTCCCGAGTTCATCGCCACCCCCCATGTCTCCCACTTCCTCATTCATCATCACCTCCTCTACGGGTGCTGCTAAGTGCCTCTGTCTTTAAGCTCTTTGCTCTCCTACTTTTAAGGCTCGCCAGGTTCTGGGAGATGGTGGGTCTGGAATGCTTTCTAGGGACAACTTGTCAGCCAGCTGCTGCTCCAGCTCTGCCTGCTCCTCCTCTCCCATTACTTCCCAACTTTCCCCCTCATCTGCCCCCTCTGAGCTGTGACCTCCCGCAAACCACTGTTGTGCTGTAAATCTATACTGTCTTCCTCTTCCTCCTCCCTGGAAGGGTCAGGATGGGGAGGTGGTCTCCACCATTCTTCCTCCTCCTCTGCCCAGTCCCTGACACTTCGACTGATTAGCATTTTATGTCCTTTTAAATGTGTTTAAAAGGGTGTTTAAAAGCTTTTAAATGTGTTTAAAAGCTATCTGCAACGCGGTGAGCTCCCGTTGCTTGGTCCCTGCTCCTGCCAACCTAGCAGTTCAAAAGCACGTCAAAGTGCAAGTAGATAAATAGGTACCACTTGCAGCGGAAGGTAAAAGGCGTTTCAGTGTGCTGCTCTGGTTCGCCAGAAGCGGCTTTGTCATGCTGGCCACATGACCTGGAAGCTGTACGCCGGCTCTCGGCCAATAAAGCGAGATGAGGGCCGCAACCCCAGAGTCGGTCACGACTGGACCTAATGGTCAGGGGTCCTTTACCTTTAAATGTTTTTGTGGGAGGGGGTTATTGCTTTTGCTTTGTTCTTGTTCTTGCTTTTTATGTGTTTTGAGTTTTTATTTTGTATTTTTTATGCTGTGGTATGTCCTGAGATCTTTGGATGAAGGGCAGAATAGAAATGTAATAAATAATACATTTAGTAAATAAATAAATTCAATAAATATAAATACCCTATGCCTATGGTAGTGCACCAGTGATGTAGAGTACCTGGCAATGTACAAATCCAAAGAAGATTATTTAGTCCGTGCGCACCTGAAGGGGGTCTAAAGCAAGCCAGTGTAATTTAAGGCGGCATAATTTAAGGCGGCCAAATCCTGTTCAGCAGCAGGACTGCTGGTGTTGCTCTGCTTAAGCCTGGCAGAGGGAAAACAAGCATTTGAAATAGTAGTGTTCAATGCCAGGTTGCCAGGTTACGTGACTGAGCTGAAAGGGCTTAGAATCCAATCTAAGTCATCCTGCTCTGGCTGCACCCCTGCCACGCCCCTGAAACACCCCTTTTGGGGTACTTGAAGTGCTATTAGCTCAACCATCTTTGGCTTAGCCAACTGAGTGGGAATCAACTGACTGAGCCAGAGATCTGCTGCATCCTACGCTGCTCTCCCAGTGGATCTTGCCACAGGAACCCTGCCTCTGTTAGATTTCATACTGAGCTCATTTTGCACCCAGAGTGAACTAAGCCAAAATCTTGATCAAGCACAAACATGCTTTATTCCTTTCTGTTGTAATTTATAATTTCCTAGAAGACAACACGGCCCTCCTTGCAGTGTCTGTTCACAGCATAAAACTGTCAAATTCCCATTAAGCTTAAGGTGAAAAATTAATGAACCATTCAGTTCAGTTATTTCAAAACTAATACAATTCTATTAGCATTGTAGCTGAAAGTCAAAGAAGTGGTATGCACAATTACAGTTCAGTGTCGAGTCAAACTTTCCCTTTTCTAAAGAAAAAAAAACAAAAAGGAAGATCATTAAAATGCTGTTTTAGGGCACACACACAATTTTCCTCAGACGTCTGGATACATGTTTGGCTTTATTCCTCACTGACAAAACATGACTTTCCTGTGCAATAATTTGGCTGGGTGTAGGTTGCCAATAGGAATGCAGAAAGTTGTCTTCTACTGAATCAGACCAGTGAGCCATCTAGCTCAGTATGGCTTACACTGACTGGCAGCAGTATTCCGGGTTTCAGTGGGGACATTTCTGGCTCTGCGTGGAAATGCCAGGGATGGAACTTTGACCCTTCTGCATGTAAAGCAGATACTCTGTTACTGAGCTCCTACCCTTCCTTAAAGCAAACCTTAAAAGGTCTAGGTTAAATGTTTATGAGAAGGGACCATATGAAGCTCAACACTGGTTCAAGGACCATCATGCAATGCAGAGACCCACTGTGCTGGTCCAAGGGCAATCCAAGAGGCAAGGTCTGGGTCCGGTCTGAAGTCAAAGGAGTCTACGAGGGGTCCATCCGATGAAGCTGAGGCAGGGTGCAGGGCAGGAAACTAGGCGAGGTCAGGAACACAGGCAGGAACTGGCAACCAACAATGTTGCTCCTGCAACTTGGGGCTGGGGCTGGCCGGCTTTTATCTGCCCTGAGGCATAGGGCGGCCCTGATCCTCTGGTGACTTGCCTCTCCTGGCCTGGAGGCAAGCACACCTCCTGCGGGAACTTAGTTCCCTTCGCCTCTTTGCCCTGAGCCTCTGCAGCTCAGGAGAGGCTGGAGGGTTACAGGACCCAGAGGTAACCTCTGCTTCCCCTGACGGGGCTGGGAGTGGAGCACTTGCAGGCAATGGGTCATCCACCCCAGCAGGAGTCAGAGCAGACTCAGCAGATGCCTGCACCTGAGGATCCAGCACAGGTGAGGGCCCTTCAGACTCAAGCCCTAGCCCCGGCTCTGCTAGTTCTGGAGGTGGGGAATCCTGTGCAGGCTGGGATCCCTCAGGTTCAGCGTCTGAGTCTGAATCCCAGGCCATCACACCCACTTAGAATCCCTTACCGAAACATCAACCCTGGCATTTGTTTGGTATCCAGCCCCCCAGTAGAATTTGATAATGGTGTGGAATGCCAACAGAAAGAAACCACGTGACTTTGGTTCCAGAAGGCAGTCTTGGAGGTGTTTCATTTCTGCTCCGTGGTCACAAGGGGGCTAGACTTTTTCCAGGACACATCCTCTTTCTCAGGGGTACAAATTGCATTTATTTGCTTTGAATGGCTGTCACAGCGTCCTCTTTTTTGCTCTTCAAAATATAGCAACCCTATGATGCCTTCGCACAGCACATCGTTAAAATGCAGTATTCACTTCCAGAGGAGGCAGTGATGGCCACCAACTTGGGTGGCTTCAACGGAGGATAGGGCAAATTCATGAAGGTAAAGGCTATGAATAGCTAAGATGGCTGTGCTTTGCCTCAACGGTAGGAGGCTGTATGCTTCTGATTACCAGTTGCTGGGCATAGATCCTACTGACAGGCTTCCTACAGGCATCTGATTAGAATCATAGAATTGTAAACTTGGAAGAGACCTCAAGGGTCATCCAGATTCAGCCCCCTGCAATGCAGTTCAATGCAGTTCAATCTCAGCACCCATGAAAGATGTCCACCCAACCCAAGGAACGAGAGTCCACCACCTCCCGAGGGAGACCCTTCCACTGTCAAACAGCTCTTACTGCCAGAAAGTGTTTCTCAGAAATCCAAAAGTGCCCACAGGCCTAAAATGGAAGGCCTGTCATGGAATCAGAGTGGCGTGTTCTGTTCGTGAACTGTTCAAATGCACTGATCTGGAGAAAGGTTTTACTGTCGTATACTAAGTTGTTCTCTTTACCCCCTCAACTCTCCTTGAAGATGGAAGCTATAAACAGAACCGATCGAACCTCACTTCTCTATTAGTCCAGCCTATTTGTGCGGCGTTGGTGAGGAAGATGTTCCCTTCCCCCGAGAAGGCTGGTGGAAATGAAGATTGCGAACCCCTGGAATTGCTGGCTACAGGTAACAGTTTTCCTCTCTCTCTCTCTCTCTCAGAATGATGATCCTCTTTAAATTCAGAAGGTTCCGTAAGCCCTTGAAATTGCATTACACATAATTGTGTATAATTGGGGGCTTTGACCAATTGCAGGTACATTCTTTTAGCAGCACTTTAAGAAAAGGCGAGGAGAGAGAGAAAATATATATCAATTACACTCTGAAGAGCTTGCTGAGATCGAGCTCAGAACGTTCTGAAGAGCCGCTGATAAGAACAGTGATGTTAAAGGGGGGGGGGAGTATTTCATAAACTCGTTTAAAAACACACAAGAATTCACAAAGCTTACACATACCTGTCTCATTGCCAAGATCTAACTGATGCATGTCAGATATCAGGAGTACCACGTCTCTCAGCACATGGCATTAAAGTCTAATTCATGCTATTGACTGAGAAGATCCCTCTTACTCACCCAAGAGATGCTTCTGTAGCTGCAGTGCCATTTGTTAGGCCTTGTTGGACAACATATGATATCAGGGAAGCGTTTAAGGCACCAGGAGAGCATTAAAGAGTTGGCTTTCCTCACGACCCCCCCCCCCAGTGTGTGCCTCCAGCATATCTACTAAGCTCTCTGCAAATAGTTTTGTTTGTGTACTCTTTCATTTGTATCACATTGCAGGAAATAGAGTGCTGTGTTTGCGCTTGTGTGTGTGTGTGTGTGTGTGTGTTTGTACATCATAAGGGAGCATGTTTCGCTTAGGGTAAAAAAAAAATCTGACAACAAAGAGGCAGAAATGCAATTTGGTGGAAGGTGTTCTCATCTGAATGTTTTGGGAAGCATCATACACTCAAGGAAAGGCAGCAGACAGAATCACAGCATTTTAAAGTTGGAAGGCATCTGATTAGAATCATAGAATTGTAAACTTGGAAGAGACCTCAAGGGTCATCCAGTTCAGCCCCCTGCAATGCAGTTCAATCTCAGCATCCAGAATGATCTGGGGCTGACAGGGGCTGGGGGATAAAGCAGGAAGGAGAGGTGGGCAGCATATGGGAAACCATGGAAAGGCCAAGAGGAACCTACCTGACTGGCTGCATATTTGCGGGAGAAGGCAGGAGCTTCTGCCTGGCATCTCCTTCCTAGAATCATAGAATTGTAGAGTTGGAAGGGAACCCAGGGGTCATCTACTCCAACCCTCTACAATGCAGGAATCTCAGCTAAAGACCCCATGACCAATGGCTATCCAACCTCTGCTTAAAAATCTCCAAGGAAGGAGAGCCCACAACCTCCTGAGGGGGACCGTTCCACTGTCAAACAGCTCTTACTGTCAGAAAGGTAGCCATGTTGGTCTGCCATAGTCAAAACAAAATAAAAAACAAAAAAATTCCTGAAGAAGTGTGCATGCACACGAAAGCTCATACCAAAAACAAACTTTTTTTATTAAAAAAATAATATTTATTAAATTTTCCAAATTTTTTAAAGGCTTACATCATCTTGTTTAAGCTTTCTTGGGCCCCTCCTCTCTCACTCAGAGGAGCCCATTTACATCAATTCACCACCCCCCCTCTCACAGAGGAATACAGTTCATTATTTCGCTTAACCTTACAACATTTATAATCTTGCCTTTTTCTTGTCCCATTCCCCTGGGTCAAGTATCTAATTCCTTAATATTGATTTGGACTTCCCCGTCTCCCTTACATTGGTTGCATCATTAATTCTTATTTCTCAGGCTTCTTCATCATCAATTAACACATAATTACTTATCTAATATCTTTAAATCTAATTTTATATACATTAAAATCATCTTATCTCATATCAACTTCTATTTCGGCCTTAGCCATTTTAACCTTCTGCTTCTTAACTAATATTTGTATAGCCCCTCTTCCATTCCCCAAAAAGAAAATCTTGACTTAACATTCTATTACATTGTTAATAATCCATATCATATTATAATTCACTTGTGCCATTTCCTTATACCATACCTTGTTTTAAACCATCAGGAATAAAAAAGACCATCCTTTTAAAATACAATCTCCTATTTATCCCACCCCCCGTCTTTCCTGTGTCCAATGCCAGGAGCTGTCTAATGTGAGATAATCCATCGCTTTTTTCACTTTTTCCTGCAGTTTCTTGCCTGATTTTTGATGTTCCCTTCTTTGCAGTTCAACAGTCTTATCTCCATTGATGTGCTTCCTGCAGGACTTCTTCTGTTGACATTTTCTCTTTTGCAGATGTGTAGTTCTCCTGGTAATTCTCCTGTTGATCCTTCTCTTTCCCACGGTCAGTGGTGTGTAGTCATTGTAGGTCTCTTGCCTTCCTTTGTCCCTCTGCTGATGCTTAGGAATGCACTCTTCCTGTGAGTTGCTCCCCCCCAGGAAATGCCTGATAATTAGGTCTCTTATTTCATCCAGTCTCTCATTAATGTCTTCCAGCATTCCCATGGTCCGGGGCAACTTTCTTAAGAGTCACACATGTCCCATAAAATAAAATTAAGAACTCCTCTATGCTTCTTAGCCAGATTTCCTCCGAGGGTCTGAGAAAGGGGCACTTTTAAGCTTGTAACAAAAGTTTTCCCCAGTTACTTCTATCTTCCTTGCTGCGGCTACAGTGTAACCTGCGTCCTCCTCGCCAACTGCTGGGATCGACCTCCGCTTTTTTAATCCCAAGCCCTTGCCAAATTAGTCCAAATTAAAGTCTTTTTACTCACTTCTTTAGTTGCAGATTCTTCTTTTTGGAGGAATCAAGCCGCTCCGCAGGAACGGATCGCGCAGCTTCGCCCTAAGGGGGATAGGTGGTATTAGATCCGTTGCGCTCCGGCTCTCCCCTTCCCGAGGTTTCCGCGGGAGTAGGAGAGTCGTCCGAGTGGCTGCCAGATCCGCCGGTCCCGGGACGCCCTTCCCGGGAGTTTTGGGGGCAGCGGCGCTGTCGCTGGCACCCCTTTCACCCCTTTTTCGGGCAGGGAACTTCAGCGCGAAGTTCCCCCGACCGTTCCTGCTCGCGGCTCGACCGGAAGTCATACCAAAAACAAACTTAGTTGGTCTCTAAGGTGCTACTGGAAGGAAATTTTTATTTTGTCAGAAAGTTATTCCTGATGTTTAGTCAGAATTTCCTTTCTTATAAGTTGAAATCATTGGTTTGGGTCATGCCTTCCAGAGCAGCAGAAAACAAACTTTCTCCATTCTCCATGTGGCAGAGCTTTGGATATTTGAAGACAGCTCTCATACCTCCTCTCAGTCTCCACTTATCCAGGCTATTGGCCTGGCGGAAAGGTTTTCAGCGAGCATATATGGCGATGTTACATTCCATCTGGTACATCTATCCATACTATGAGATGCCACCAATGTGCTTCAGATATATCAGGAGTGATAGCCAAGAAAGTGAAAGAGACAGGTTTGGGGGAAGGAGAAGTACCTTTTGTCAGTGGGTGGGTGGTGGCCATTGGGACTGGTGAGGTAGAAATCAGTGAGGCCAATGACTGGTGGAGCCTCAGCCAATGACAGCCAGAGTGAACCAATTTGAGTTTTGTCTCCACCATCCTCGCTGCTGGCGACTGAGGAAGTACAGTTCTGTTTGGCAGAGCCATGCAGAGCCTCATGTCTTTCAGTAATCACATAGTTTCTTCTGGTTGGTTTTTTTTTGGGGGGGGATGTGGTATCAATTTCTGTCCAGCCCGAAAGGAGTGTATATTATATTTATGAGGAAAACCACACCAGCTTATGCTGTTGAACAGCGAAAGGTCTTAAAAATCAATCCAGATTTATTTAGAGGAGGGTGGAAAACAGTTACATCAGATTAAACAAACAGTGTCCCAGGGATCAATCACTTCCATGCAAAAGGTGACAGAAGAGCAAGTTCGTACTGCAGCAACTTCCAGTCATTCATCAGCTGTGCTAAATAAGGCATTGCATGAGAAAGTTTACAGTATATTCAGCATTCTGTCTGCAGCCATTGATTCACAATTAACTTTCTTCATAGACTATTTGATACACTGCTAAGCAAGAATTAATTTTGCAGAGATAAATGCACTGTATTAATGATGTAGTGTAGAATATTTCCCTATCAGGCTGGCCTGCTACATAGATAGCATCCATTTCAGAGTGTACATTTCTCTTTTGCAAAAGCCTCGTGTTACTTACAAATTCTTTCCAGATTTGAGTCAAAATGTGGATGGGATCAATTTCTGAGATGAAAAAGGTACCGGTACTAGAAAAAAGCAATGGAAACTAATTAAGTAAAATTGTTCGTATATTTTCAACAGTGTAAGAGGCCATTTACTAGTAGCACTAGTAAATTTACTAGTAGCACTAGTAAATTTACTAGTAGCACCCTAAAAGAAATCCTCGCTATTAAAAAGCATATGAAATTGATACACTTTTAACTTATTGAATTGGAAGATTTAATACATAGTAAAAAAAATATTATCAATGCATCTATCTATCTTTATGAGAGAAGGAGGCTCCCAGTGATGTACTGGGGAGAATACTGGATTTGCAAGGATGCTAATTTATATCCTTCCTCAGTCATAAAGTTCACAAAACTACGCACTGGGTGCAACGATAAATGGCTTATGCAACGGAAATCCACTCGCACAATGAGACTTCCGGTTTATCAGCTACCCGGATGCCCCCCCCATCTGCTCCAGATGGTCCCCCAATCCTCCTGAGCATATTTTGGGAGGATATGGTAGCTGCCGGGGAGAGTAGAAGAAGAAGAAGAGGAGTTTGGATTTGATACCCCACTTTATCACTACCCGAAGGAGTCTCAAAGCGGCTCACATTCTCCTTTCCCTTCCTCCCCCACAACAAACACTCTGTGAGGTGAGTGGGGCTGAGAGACTTCAAAGAAGTGTGACTAGCCCAAGGTCACCCAGCAGCTGCATGTGGAGAAGCGGAGGCGCGAACCCGGTTCACCAGATTACGAGACTACCGCTCTTAACCATTACACCACACTGGTGTAGAACCCCTACTGCATGAGAAGACACCCAGTCAAACTACATTGAATCTCACCAGATCATGGTGCTTTGCACTGTGGGTGCTTGTCCGTAAATGGCTCCTTGGTTTGAGGTACTCCTGAGCATCATTTGGTCTTGTGGGACTCCTCCCCTGTCGGTGGATCCCAACAGTGGATTCTCTGGCTGTGGTGACACTGGACAGACAAATCCAATGACATGTTTAATTTCCCTCCATGTTTCACAGCACTAGAAAAATAGTTATTATTGTTATTATTGTTATTGTTTATTATTATTATTATTATTATTATTATTATTATTATTATTAATGCAGGCTACAGCATGCGCTGCCCCACTGCTCTGCCCCACCCCACACAAACCCCACACAAACCCACAGTAAGAGACCACATTTATAGGAGCAACTACATGATAAGATGTGTGCATGAAACTGCCACATGGTTTGGAACAATTTTAACCATATATAGGCACACAAAGGACATGCCACATCAGCAGGCAACCTGACGGTTCTGAGTGTCCGTTCCCATTAGCTGAGCAAATAATCAGGGATGATGGGAGTTGTAGTCCAACATTTGGAGACCCACCTCTGACCTATCACATGATACGTTTTCTACACAATTTGGGCCCTCAGTGCTATCCATGTGCAGCCACAGATATGCACTGTGTACAACAGTGACAAAGGAACATGAGGCCACATGTGTTCATTATGCACCGGCTAATGGTTTTCGAAGTTAAAAGGGCTCAGGAAGATGGGACCAAACTGGAACTGTTAATGATAAGAGTAATCCCTTTCTGTTCTTTTAGTCGTGAAGTAGCTTTATGACTTAGATAAAGTTTAGAGAATATTTCAAGCCGCATTAAGATAAAGTCTCCCTGTCACTTTCCAGAGCATAAAGTAGAAAGAGATAAAGTTGTCAAGACCTTTAAAGTCTTTCATCGGACGTCTAACAGTGGAAAGTGAGATTTGTTGTCAGAACTGTTTAAGGGAAATTAGATTTTACTCCTTTTCCATACTCCATTGAGAGCTCTCTGAGCCTTTTGTTAGGCGCACTAAGCCTTTAAACCAAGCAATGTTACTGTACAATGTGCCCATTCATTTTATTATCTGATTCCAGAACATACCGCTTGCCGGTGGAGAACATTCTCTTTCATTACTACCCATTTAAGGATGAAATGACCATTGAAGAAGGCATGGTGTGGCCACTAAAAATGGGCTCTATTTCCCCTCTTCTTCTGTAACTGTTGCAGCAATAGGGACGGGGGAGAAATTTGAGGAATTCAGTTTCAAAAGTGGACTCATCTCATCTACACATCCCAACCAATCTGCAGATTGGAGTTGGATGGGGGGGAAATTGTTCTTCTTACGGAAAGCTACTACCTGGTGCAGCTAGTCAATCAAATGATTTTCAGTGCTTGCAAAGCTCTATGTACAGCTCTCTGCAAGCCATGGCAATTGTCTGATTGCAAATAGTTGTGCACCCAGCTATGATATGGGGTAACATCACATATTACATGTACATAGGTATCTCCTTAAAGGCATAGCCTATAGCATACTTTCCAAATAATCAGCTCTTAAAGTGCAAAGTTCCAATAATCAGCTCTTAAAGTCCAAAGTTCTATGTGCAATACTATGTGTTTAGAGTGGTTGTACAAAGTCCCTCAGACGTCCTCGTCTGTCCTCCGACGGGTGGCTAGCTTGAGGTCTCCCCGTTTCACCGGTACAGTTTCTTCAAGGAATGGACTTCATTAAAAGAACTACAGAATAACAAAATTTAACCATGGCTAAACAGCTCAAGAAACTCAAATATTCATCTCTCTGAGAGATGCCAGAGAGATGAATATTTGAGTTTCTTGAGCTGTTTAGCCATGGTTAAATTGTCCCACCCATCGGAGGACAGACGAGGACGTCTGAGGGAATTTGTACAACCACTCTAAACACATAGTATTGCACATAGAACTTTGCACTTTAAGAGCTGATTATTTGGAAAGTATGCTATAGGCTATGCCTTTAAGGAGATATCTGTGTACATGTAATATATGATGTTACTGTCAGTCTAGTTGTTGGTATAATATATTTTCCTACTCGTAGCTCAGAGTCGTTCACAGTTTCATGTATCTTATATGTGGTTATTACTACCGTGATTGTCTGTTGTTTTTTGCGCATGATATGGGGTAAGGCTGTAACCTTGCTTTTGGCCCAGCCACATTTTTACCTGCCCCAGGTGCAGAGCAGATAGGTCTGGCCTGACCACAAGGGCTTTCCAGGCCAAATGAGTAATTCTGGCAGGTCTACTTAGCTAAATCATCTTACTGTGCCTGTTTAAAATGCAGCTGATATTCCCATACCATGATTGTATTTGGGGGGGGGGAATCATTGCCCCTTAGATCCATGGGGAGCAGCCATTCTCCTCCCCCCCCCTGCAAAATCATCTGGACAGTGATAGTGCAACATCAATTCCCATCACTCTGAGGGGGAACTGCACACACTAGGGAAATTGTTTGCAAAGTTTGTGAATCAGGCAAAATTGCATTTAAAATGTGTATATTAGGGTAAATGTTGCTGCTGGATTTTGATTTTTTTTTTCCCTTTAAAAAATTGAATATTGACATTCACTTAAATGAGACCCTTGTTCCCCTCACAGAACTATAGTTCTCATAATGGTTTAACCATTACTCCATACCCTCCAACATTTCTCTGATGAAAATAGCCTATTCAACAACAGCAACAATTTTATTATTTATACCCCGCCCATCTGACTTGGTTGCCCCAGCTACTTTGGCGGCTTCTGACATATATAAAAACATAATTAAACATTAAAAATTTCCCTATACAGGGCTGCCTGTAGATGTCCTCTAAAAGTTGTATGGTTACTTCTCTCCTTGGCTTGGGGGTTGCATAACTTCATACCCTCCAACATTTCTCCGATGAAAAGAGGGGCTTCCCACCATACCTTCCAACATTTCTTTGATGGAAATAGGGACATCCTTAGGAATCGAATCAGAAACCGGGACAGCTTCTGTAAATTCAGGAAAATGGGGAGACTTGGAGGCTCTGTCAGTCTGAAGTGTAGCTCTGTGAGGGAAATAGGGGCCTCCTAACAACTCTCAGCATCCTTAGCAAACTAAAGTTTTCAGGATTGTTTGGGTCAAGCCATGACTGCTCCAAGTTGTATGATACTGCTTTGAATGTATAGTGAAGATGGGACCATATACTGTGCTTGTACCATTTTTAATGGTTTTATATAGCTGCACACTACCCTAGTGTTTTGTAAGAGGGTGGTATATTTTATAAATAAAAATAAATAAATACACAGCTGGGCACAGAGACAAATCTGTACCACAAGATTGATTATCAATGTCTCACCACCTTCCAAACCCCAGGCTTGGTGGAGTGAATCTGTGTGCATAGTGAATCTATGTGCAGGCGAAATCCCTACTAACATTATTGGCATTAATGCTTAGAACTTCAGTATCGTGGCTGTCACTGTGTTGTATTATTATTAACATTTTGCTGAAAGGTGGGGGGGGGGGAAGTCTATTTGCTATTGCTCCCGTTTCAGCCCATAATGAGGTCATTTGTTTTCTCAGCCCGAGAGGTAAAAGGAAGAAAAAAGATATTAGTTTTAATTAATTTTTAAAACAAACTCATTAGTCAAATGCTGGGAACATGAACTTGAAAGCCCTTTTGACAAAGACAGAGGGACGGGTTATTTTCCTTGTTGCAATATTCTCTCGGTGGAAACATTTCTGTGTGCTTGTGGAACGAGACCAGAAAACCAGCTGACTGGGATTGGGTGAGGAGGAACAACCAGTGAAATAATTGTCTCTGATTCTTCCCACATCTGCCCATTGGTTCCATGACTTTTGATACATACACCATCCTACATTCCAATTCCCATTCTCTTCTCTCGACTGCTCTTCTCTCGACTGCCAAACTGGTGACAGCCATGTTCGAAAAGGGAGGTATTACCAGACTGGGATAGCCCTGAGGTTTGCAGAGGAACATTAAATTTTGGAGTTTTAAAGCAGCAGGGGGCTTGTTGCAGAATAGGCTCTGTGTCTCACCTCAAGGAAGACAGAGATCTATAAAGTATAATATGGAACTTTACTTAACATATCTGTGTATCTGAAGAAGTGTGCATGCACACGAAAGCTCATACCAAAAACAAACTTAGTTGGTCTGTAAGGTGCTACTGGAAGGAATTTTTTTATTTTTTATTTTGTTTTGACTATGGCAGACCAACACGGCTACCTACCTGTAACCTTTTCTTAACACCATCAGTTAATACTGGTTACAGCAGTAGGGGAAAGAGAAACTACATTTATAATTCAAGAAGGAAACCCCATCCCAGAAACTGCATTGTGACTCTTTTCTTCCTCTTAGTAAAAAGGTATTAATTAAACATTGCTGCTTGTTTGAACAAAATGAAGGAGGAGGAACCCCAGGAGAGTCCAGCGCAGACTGAGCATGCTCAGTATCCATGGGGCATTGACAGGCTTCCCCAAACTCGGCCCTCCAGATGTTTTGAGACTACAATTCCATCACGCCTGACCACTGGTCCTACTAGCTAGGGATCATGGGAGTTGTAGGCCAAAAGCATCTGGAGGCCCAAGTTTGAGGAAGCCTGTTGAGGCAGCAGGGAGGGAAAACTGGGTTGGCTGGAAAGAAGAGACATATAGATATAAAAGGCCTTGAGATAACCTCATTATCTGGGTAGGCCGCTTCCTGGATCATACTAGGTGTGGTGGAGCCACTCCAGGCATCCCCAAACTGCGGCCCTCCAGATGTTTTGGCCTACAACTCCCATGATCCCTAGCTAACAGGACCAGTGGTCAGGGATGATGGGAATTGTAGTCCAAAACATCTGGAGGGCCGAAGTTTGGGAATGCCTGCACTATGCTATCTTCCTAGCTGGTGGGTCACTGCTAGTTACTGGGAGGAAGCGAGGAAGTCAGCATGGCGCAAATACATTGGCAGGAGCCCCAGATTGGCTGTCCTGACATATTTGCCTTGCCCTGATCCCCCTATTGCCTCACTTTACCCTCTCCCTCCCAGTAAGCAACATCAAGCCAGATTCCGGGAAGTGAATGTAGCAGCTCTACCCATGTGACAAGATGCTTCTGGAGAATAGGCCGTAGAAAACAACGTGGAAATCCAAGATTTTAATATACCTGGATTGGGCAGCAGGGTGTTCAACACAACGATAACAAAAAATAAAAATAAAAAACTGCAGAGCCTAATGAACATACATAATGGACCCAGACTGCTGATTGACTGGGGAGCAGGTGGGAGTGGCAGGGACCCCGAAAAGAAGCACTTCACACTGCAACATTTTGTTGCAGGCGTTCCTTTCCTCCTTCTCATATTTCTCATATTCAGGGTGCCGTTGCTTATGTAGCTAAAACAGAACCACTTAAACGAAGGTTTTTCTAAGTGTTTTGTGGCTGGGTGCGTCATAATCTCAAACATATGTTCTTTCTCTCTTAGCAGAAAGAAGAATGGTGACACTGGAAGTCCAAACACAACCAACATACAAAACAATGTCCAATGTCATTGCATACTTAAAAGGAGCCATAATTCCTGGTATGTATATCTTTAGTCCGCCACCTGGAATGGCTGAAAAATAAGAAGGCAGTTGGGTAGGGAATAACTGGGGGCAGACTGAGCTTGGCAGGGCAGGGCCTCTTTGTTCTAGGACTCACTGAGTGCTGCATGTTATCTAAATTCCATTACTTTATTTTTTCATTTTCTTAAAAATAAGATTTTATTAAAGCTTTTCCATAATACAATGAAGTAAAAAACAACAACAATCTAAATAAAAACAAAAACAAAGAGAAAAGAAAACACCACAGAAAAACCAAAAAAGAGAAGAAATAAATGGGAAGAAAAGTAAAAAGGAATTCCCATTTTCCCTCTGTCAGTTACATAAAAGAAGTTATTCAAAATAATCACTACAGAATGCATCCCAGTGGACCTACTTTCTGTTAGGCAATATTTTCCCAATCTTTTGACCCAAATAGGTTAATTCATTTTCCTTCTTACACCAGAAGTCCAAAAATGGGTTCTCTAATTATTATTATTAATAATAAATGCCACTGATTTTTTTTCTATATTCAAACACATCAGCTTTGTCTCCAACCATTCCTTCATATTGAACAATAATAAGACTTTCCATTTTGGTTCCATCTTTTTTTCAGATTGGTGTATTTCAGGAAGCTCTCAGCTAAGTTTTATACTCAGAGCAGAGCCACTGAAATTAATAGACCTAACTCAGTCACGTCCATTGATTTTGACAGGTCCGCTCTGAATAAAACTTAGATGAATGCCACCCAAACTCTTGTTTTGTACGGTTCTCTTGCCAACCTTTGCGGCCTAGACATTATGGGGGGAAATACGGACGCCTACACTCTGTTAGTTTCATATATTATATAAGAAGAGTTTGGATTTGATATCCCGCTTTATCACTACCCGAAGGAGTCTCAAAGCGGCTCACATTCTCCTTTCCCTTCCTTCCCCCACAACAAACACTCTGTGAGGTGTGTGGGGCTGAGAGACTTCAGAGAAGTGTGAGTAGCCCAAGGTCACCCAGCAGCTGCATGTGGAGGAGCGGAGGAGCGAACCCAGTTCACCAGATTACAAGTCCACCGCTCTTAACCACTACACCACACTGGCTCTCAGCAGCAGCAACAACAAAATCCTCTGAATTCCAGTCTATTGATTCTTGCACCAGTTAAAGCTCATTGCAGATTGTGTCTAAAATTCTTCCACAGTGTTATTGCAGTGAAGAAAACTACCAGGGAAATTTGTCAATCAGACTGTGTGTGCCCAATTAAAAAATGTTCATAAGTAGTAATCGCAGGGGGGTAAAAACCCTGAGGAATATGTAATTTCATAGACAATTTAATGTACAGGCAATTTGCTATACACACTTCCCCAGCACACGCCAACATGTTGCCAGCAGGGATGTGTGAGTAACTTCAGATAAGAATAAAAATAAGAATACCCTTTAACTTTTCTTTCTTTAAGAAAGGGGCTTTTTATGCTAAACTGTTGTTAGACTAGAATCATCATGACAGACATAAATATTATGTTTCCGAGCAAATGTACCAGAACAATTTGAGGCTGGGCAGGGGCTTTTAAAGTCGTTCCTTTTTGATGTGTTTTAAAGCTACAGTTGCCACCTACAGGCTCTTGAAGTGAAATCTGGAGGCAGCTTGGCATTACCTGCTGAGGTGGCAAGTCTGAGGGATTTCTGAAGGAACCAAATGGTTTTGACAAGACTAATGAATTTTACCAGGCTGTAGTTCTATAGGCAGTGGCAGACTGTGGGCTCTGAATTTTCAGCAGTGCCCTGTGCGATGCTAAAATTCAGCGCCCCCACTATTCGTGCTCTGCTCTGATGACATCTGGGGGCCAAATATTCTCCACATAAGGGCTCTTCTTATGTTCTTATGACACCTCAGTGCCTTTAGAGCAGGCACCCCCAACCTTCGGCCCTCCAGATGTTTTGGTCTACAATTCCCATCATCCCTGACCACTGGTCGTGTTAGCTAGGTGAAATATACTCGGAGTCAAGTGTGGGTTTCATGCTCTTTATTCAGCTCATAGTGCGAGGAATGAAAGTTTCCCCAAAACGTCTGCTTTATATACATTATTTACACAATGGGCCCCACGTGATTGGCTAATTCCGGGATACTCCTGTAGGCCAATCAGGTTGCGGATTCACTTCCACCTGGAGCTGGATTGGGTGGCTCCTGCGGGCCAATCAGACTGCTGCATTCTGGATCCTATTGTTCTAGGACCAATCAGTCTGCTGCCTTTTGGATCCTATTGTTCTAGGACCAATCAGACTGCTGCCTTTTGGATCCTATTCAACTCAGTACATAACACTAGGGATCATGGGAGTTGTAAGCCAAAACATCTGGAGGGCCGCAGGTTGGGGATGCCTGCTTTAGATCAAAGAAGGCAACAGCCCACGGTGTCACATAGAGTTCAGATATGCCCATTTCGGTTTACTCCCTGAGGCACAGCCATGGATTTAAGTGTAATCACTTACTCCAGTTTTACCAGTTTCAGTCGTTTCTGAAACCTGCTCAATCTTCAGTGACGACAGATATAAGTTCTTAAGACGAGGCACTCGGAAGAGTTCTGTACCGCGAGCTACAACATTAGGCTGGCACAGCGGGCAAATATGTTTGCATCTCTGGTTAGGGTCAGGGTACCAAGTAGCCGGAATCTAATTAAGGCTTAACAGGTATGAAGCTTTTCCTTTCTCCTGAACAGACATCTTGAAGCCGGCTGATTTCAGTGGTGCACAGCAGATGCGATGCAGCTGGGCAAAAATGGGAAAGATCACCAATACAATTAATGCTTTCAATGCTGATTTCTCATGCTGCTTAATTAACAAACAAACAAAATTCCTTGCCCCCCCCCTTATTCTTTTTCTTCTCCCCATCCCCAGATAGATATGTAATAGTTGGCAGCCACCACAGCACTTTAGGGGCCTACAGTAGGCAGCAGTGGGCTCATGGAACTGCCGTGATGACTGCATTCATCCAGGCCTTGATGAGGAAAATGAAGAAAGGATGGAGACCTGACCGGACCATCATTTTCTGCTCATGGGGACAAACTGTGTTTGGCAAGATCGGCTCCTACGAGTGGGCAGAGGTAAGAAAATGCTGCCTTTTACCAATGTCCTTAAGCCAAGGGAAGCTGGGATTGCCAGAAGGATCAGCACCAACGGCCAGCAACTTTGGACACTAGCACTGTAAGGAGCTACTGGTACCCTCCTTAGAAAACAGAGTTGGAAGGGACCGTGAGGGTCATCTGGTCCAGCCGCCTGCAATGCAGGAATCTTTTGTCCAACATGGGGTGCATTGCTGTGAGGGCTTTAATTGCAAATTAATGGGGAGAACAACATATAACTGGAAAAATTAGAATCTGAAAGAAACTCAAAGGTTTAAAGATATTTCGATCATAAGGCTCTTGATCTCAGGGTCATGGGTTCGAACCCCACATTGGGCAAAAGATTCCTGCATTGCAGGGGGTTGGACTGGATGACCCTTTTCTTCCAACTCTTCCATTCTATTATTCTAAGCAGCTCAGCCCCTTGGGAGTGTTTGTTGACTGAAATGTTTGCATGCCTACCAAAGAGCTTTATTGACTAGAATGAAGATGGTCTCATTTAAAAAAAAAATGCATTATGGACTCATCTTTATTCGGTGGTGACTGATGAGTCAGCAGCAAGGTAAACAAGGTGAATGAGACGCCTAAAAATAGTAGAAGGGAACTGAGCACTGTCTGCTATTAGTTCACATCAATGTAGCAATTAATCACAAGTGCTTTTCAGAGTCCCCCCCCCCGCAATGTGTAGACAATTAAAGTGTTCCTCCGTGGCAAACAAAAGCTAAGCAGAGTCAACTGAATGGTGAGCCTACCAGATGAAAATAATTTTCTAGAGGTATGTCAGAATCCATTGAGGGCACAAGAAGTGTTAATGAGACAATCTGTCAATCTGGTAGAAGTCCCTACCTTTCTCAGTCAATCAGCGACATGGAGGAAACTGGGTAAATAAGCAGTAAGGACAATCTAGGTGGGTGGTTAATTGGTACATGCCTGTCTGTCAGATCAGACAACAAAGCAAGGCTGAAGGAAAAGATGGATGGGAAAATGTTAAAACTTAGGATAAACACATACCAGCACATTTAATCAGAGCACTTGAATAAGATGGATCAGAACAGGTAGATGTTTTACCTGGCCTGTTGTGATCCCCTGTATCCAAAACAATGAAGAAGATGAAACTGTAATTTTTGAATTGTTGCATTATCAGTTTGATTCAACTGTGGTGAATTACTGTGCTTAAGTTTACGATTCCCAGTTTACCATTCCCAGCTATTTAAAATCAAACAGCACACCAAGGTAAACAGTTGCTCTCAAACTTGTGCTTTCTATTTGTAGCATGTGTAAGTGTATTTAATAATGTTGCGACGTGCCCTCCTTGAGCTACAGCATGCTGATTAAATAAAGGATGAGTGTCTCTCTCTCTCTAACACACACACAATACAAATGTGAAGGGGGCTCCAGCAACACTGCCTTTTCCCTTCTGCTGCTGAGCGAAGTGTCAACAATACTGCTATCTCTACAGATTACCATTGGGCATTCTCATGAATGGGTCTAAGGGACGTGGGAAGTGGAATCCTAGGAAACTCATTTGGGAGAAGGAGATCTGCACGGGTACAGCAGTACACACATAGGGCCCTTTCACAAGAACACCAGGTGGGAGGAATGTCCAGCACCCATGCCATCAAGGGGGGGAGCAACACTTCATGCCCAACCCTACCTGGGGGAGATTTTTCAATGTGTCCAAAGCCTGTGGCCATATTATCAAATGGGCTTCAATGGTTATAGCAGGCTTCCTCAACCTCGGCCCTCCAGATGTTTTGAGACTACAATTCCCATCACCCCTGACTACTTGTCCTGCTAGCTAGGGATCATGGGAGTTGTAGGCCAAAAACATCTGGAGGGCTGAGGTTGAGCAAGCCTGGGTGACGGCATCTGATAGTCATAGTTGTGTCTAGCTACAAATGTAGCTCATCTTTGAATGTGTGAAGGTGGGAGCCCTAGTCGGGTGTTCATAAAGGAGGAATGAGCACACAATGAGGGGAGAACTTGCTGGAGTGTACTAGCTCTGCCCCCTCTCATTTAAAAAGGGGAGGACATGAAGGAATGTGCTGGTTTCAAGCAACATTGCTCTCTGTAGTTTCAAGGGTGACTGTGTTCAAGGGTGGGTGCCACTACCGAGAAGGCCCTCTGCCTGGTTCCCTGTAACCTCACTTGTTGCAGTGAGGAAAGTGCCAGAAGTCCCTCGGAGGTGGACCTCAGTGTCTCGGCTGAACGATGGGGGTGGAGATGCTCCTTCAGGTACACTGGGCCAAGGCCATTTAGGACTTTAAAGGTCAGCACTAACAATTTGAATTGTGCTTAGAAACGTACTGGGAGCCAATGTAGGTCTTTCAGGACCTGTGTTATATGGTCTCGGCGACCACTCCCAGTCACCAATCTAGCTGCTGCATTCTGAATTAGTTGTAGTTTCCGAGTCACCTTCAAAGGTAGCCCCATGTAGAGCACATTGCAGTAGTCCCAGTGGGAGATAACCAGAGCATGCACCACTCTAGCGAGACAGTAGGGTCTAAGCCGGTGTACCAAATGGAGCTGACAGACAGCTGCCCTGAACACAGAATTGACCTGTGCATCCATGGACAGCTGTGAGTCCAAAATGACCCCAGGCTGCACACCTGGTTCTTCAGGGGCACAGTTACCCCCTTCAGGACCAGGGAGTCCTCCACGCCCACCCGCCCCCTGTCCCCCCAAAACAGTACTTTTGTCTTGTCAGGATTCAACCTTAATCCATTAGTCGCCATCCATCCTCTAACCACCTCCCGATGCTCACACAGGACATTCACCACCTTCACTGGTTCTGATTTAAAAGAGAGGTAGGGGGGGTGGGAGTAACATGCTTGTGGATACTCTCCCCCTCCACCCAACATTACAAGTGGCTGCAGCATAGGTGGAAATGGGTCATTGAGACCCCTTACATCAGCTGGGCGAAGCTAGACTAGATACTTCCCCTTCTCCTTGGGCGGCTTTCATCCCAGGGGTCATCGAGACTTCCTTTCGAATTGTCATTTGTTCCCGAATTAGCATAAAAAATGGGTGTTCCTGGGGAAAGCAGTGAGGCAAAAAAAGGGGGGGAGCACACCGACACTGAGGTTTGAAGTGCGAATCTGTGCCTAGAAAGTGCGGTGCAAAAAGTGTGGATACCACCCCCCACGCCGGTGATCATTAGAAGAAAAATGCCTGTCTTGCTTTGACTTAAAGGTAAAGGTAAAAGGACTCCTGACCATTAAGTCCAGTCGCGGACGACTCTGGGGTTGCGGCGCTCATCTCGCTTTACTGGCTGAGGGAGCCGGCGTACAACTTCCGGGTCATGTGGCCAGCATGACTAAGCCGCTTCTGGCGAACCAGAGCAGCACACGGCAATGCCGTTTACCTTCCCGCCAGAGTGGTACCTATTTATCTACTTGCACTTTGACGTGCTTTCGAACTGCTAGGTTGGCAGGAGCAGGGACTGAACAACGGGAGCTCACCCCGTCGCGGGGATTCGAACCGCCGACCTTCTGATCGGCAAGCCCTAGGCTCTGTGGTTTAACCCACAGTGCCACCCGCATCCCTTTGCTTTGACTTGGATGCCTTTAAAAGAGATTTAGCCAAAATCGTGGAGTATAATTCTATTGATGTCTATTAGCCACAAAGTATTACTTCCACTATTGGAGGCAGCACATCGTTGGGTACTAGCCGCTGGGAATCACAGGTAGGGAGAAGGCTGTTGTACTCAGGTTCTGCTTGCAGGCTCCCCATAAGTATCTGGTTGGCCACTGTGGGGGCAGGATGCTGAACTGGCTAGACCTGATGCAGCAGCACTTCTCTCATATTCTTATGACTGGCATTCTGATGGAGAAGGAAGAGGGTGGAAAAGCAAATTTAGGCCTGGCTCTTCTCAGGTGCTTTATGAAGTCAGCAGCACCAGCAGCTGTAAAACTCTAATGGAGAGATTTGACAGGGGATGCCACCGTAACAAAGTTGAAGTGTGCTGAAATTATAGCTAAATGGAAAGGGGTGTGATTTGCTTGGGATCATGTATAAGCAATGTGCGGAAATTTCCAAAGGGGGGGGGGAAGCCTCTTCCTTGCAACGGAGTGATGTTTTTAGAATGAGCTGTGGGAGGTGGGGGCGAAGTACCAAAAGGGCCCCTTGTAACTGACTGGAAGCAAGATTTGTTTAGTTCCACTTCAAATCATCTTTACATCAGACATAATTGTGTTACACCCCTTCTGCGCAGTGTAAAGAGCCTCTTCATAGAACAAGCGGCTCATTACTGGGAAGGCAAATGGGAAATAATTGAAATGTGGCTCATGCAGATCCCTTTGCCTTAAAAAAAAATATAATAAAGTGAAAACATGGGAGAAAAGATGCAATTCAAATCTAAAATAATGGTTGCCTGGTCTGAAACATCAAGTGCGTTGAGAGCGTGTCAATGATTGCATCTGAAGTTTGCTGTCTTGTCAGAGGCAAGTTTAAGATTTTTTTCCCTTCTTAAATAAAACAACTTCCTGTTATTTTGCAGTATGTAATGTTTTCATTCTCAGCTTTAGAACTGTAGAGGTTTTTAATTCCTTCAGGCCCTGTTTTTCATTTTGTTTCAGACGAAGTGAGAAAAGGAATTATAACCTTGCTAGAGAGAAATTAAACAAAGGCGTTCTTTGAAGTTCCTAAAATGATATTATAGAGGGTGGGGGAAATGAGTTAATTATTACTTAGGGAATTGGAGTGGGTAGTAAAACACAACACACACACATACACACACACACACACACACACTCCTTTTCTTCCCTTTGCAAGGGACTAAATGAATATTGTACATCTTAAATGTGATCCTCTAATTCAGTATGATCGCTTGTTTCAGGATCTCAAGGAAGTTCTCCAGAGGAACGCTGTGGCGTATGTGAGTCTCCACGATCCAGTAAGGGGCAAAGCAGTTTTGCATACCATCGCATCTCCATCTCTTCAGCAACTGGCAACTGAGGTTAGAAAGGTGAGAACCTCATTCAATTCCTCGTGATGTTTAATCAGGGGTAATGCGAAAATTCATATTTGACATTTGCAAATATCATGACGGTGTGTAATAATAACCATTGCAATATCATATAATCATAAAATACAGAATAAATGGCCATCATTGAATCAAATCCATCCTCTTAAAAACACATGGCAATAGGCGATGAAATGTCAGAATTGTGGGCGCTTGTCTCGTTTAAACGGCAACAGTGTCCCAAACTCTATGGAAAAACAACATTAGTTCATGTTGAAACTAAATATATGGGAGATAATTGTAAGAGTCTTCCCCAGATCATCACAGTAATCAGGCATTTTATATTTCAGCATTATATATATATACACACACACATATACATATACATATACATATACATATACATATACATATACATATACATATACATATACATATACATATACATATACATATACCGGTATATATATTCTGGAGGTTCAGTCTTTGAGAGCTCGAATGATCAAAAGTGCCCAAAGCTACAGAATTCCTGATATATATATATAAGCATAGATTTGTAGAGTTGGAAAGTACCCCAAGGGTCATCCAGTCCAACCCCCTTTAGTGCATGAATCTCAGCTAAAGCATCCATGACAGATGGCCACCCAACCTCTGCTTAAAAACCTCCAAGGAAGGAGAGTCCACCACCTTCCGGGGGAGTCCGTGTAAAGTCTTATGTGCATGTTGGGTTGCCAGACCTCAAGTCTCCAGGTTTGCCTGGCCTCCTCCAGCTGGTAGGCAGAGGGCTTGACTCTCCAGGTGGGTAAGAGTGCTTTTAATAATAAAAAAAATTAAAAAAATTATTAAGAAGACCGTGTATGCAACTTGCAAACTTCAGCCCAGCACAGGAGTGCCAAGTTGGCTTCGTGGCCATGGGTGCCCAGGGTCATGGATGCCATGCAGCATGGCATGGCCCTGGCACTGAAATTTGTGGGTGCCTGACCATTCATGGGGAATTTTGTGGGTGCTTGGACACCCAGGGCCCCAGGGAGTTGGCACCTGTGGCCCAGCAGGAGCTGGCTGCAAATTATAGCATAGACACTCTGGGGAGGTCTACCTTCCTCTGCTCTGCTCTGCTCTGCTCTCCTAATTAATTTCCATCTCCAGGGCCTGCTCCTGTGACATCACCAGGGGCCATTCCTAGGTCTCAGATTTGGCTCCTGAAATCTCAGGGACTGGGATGCTCCTGACCTACCAAGTCTATGTGAATGTCGTTTTGGAAGGTTGGCCTACCTAAAAATTTCGGACCACGTGCCATTGTTCTCACAGAGCAGCTTTATTGTTTGGGCAGGTTGCCGTTTCTACCCATTAAATGATTGTCGTTACAAAGAGTTAAGTGGGCTGATGCTATATAAATAAATGAGGAAAATGGGAAATCTGCACTCAGCTTGGAATAATGTGCAGAAGCAAATTTCTTGCTCAGACGTGTTACTTCGGGTGTGTGTGTGTGTGTGTGTGTGTGTGTGCTGATCTTCATTTCTTTAATTGGTTGCAAGGGATGTTGTTGCTTGGCACATAAACAACATGCAGGCGCTCATTTTATTTGCCTGTCATGGGGATTCTGGCTGATATACTGAATTAAAAAGAAGAAGGCTGATTTAAATATTTGGATTATTAAGCCAAAGAGGAAATCAAACAATTTGAGACCTTTGGAAAGTGAGAGTGAACTCTGTTCAGCCATGCTAATTATTGTCCACATTCATGGCAGGAGGATTCTGCCAAGTTACATTTGTGCCTCTGACTGTTTTGTGAGGGAAGTTGCCATTTGTTGGCTCGCTGTGCTAATGAATCACCATTTATTTGGCAGACTGTCACTGGAAACTCAGAGTGGGTTGGTACGGAAATTAAATCTCCCAAATAAGACCATTAATTCATTAGTCTTGAATTTACATTTCGCATGCACAGAAGTTATCCTTGACGGATCAATTAGTTGACATTCCCCAGGGATTGGCTTGTTAGTCTGTTGCAGCTAAAACAACAAAGAACTTTGTGGCACCTCGAAGGCCAAACAAATAGATTGTGGCATAAGATTTTGTGAGCTACTGAAAGAGTGCTTGTCAGCTCCTTCTCTTACATGCAATGAATGAATGTCTCTGTGGCGATGGCCCACTCTTGGGGGAAATGTTTGTACATATGGAAATAAAAGGGTTAAAATGCTGACCAATAGGAAGCCCAGGAGCGGAGCCTAACTGTGTTTAAGGCTCAGCACAGGGGTTTTGGCAGTTAGTTCAGTTGGGATTAGAGAGAGTTCAGTTGGAGAGTTCAGTTGGTGTGGGCAGTTGGTAGTTGGTGGTTGTGAGGGTTGGTGTGTGGAACTTAGAGTGAGCTAAAGACAGGAATGAGACTGAGAGGATAAAGTGTAACAGTGTATTTAATATCGAAAGCTTGTTGGTGTGTGAGAATAAACTCTTGATATTCTTTCTTCAACTTAAATCCTGACTGAGACTCAGTGTGTACCAGGGAGAACCTGGTTGGTGGCCCTGTGTGATCGCCACAGTCTCCTCATGCAGTCTCTCCCACTTATAAAGCCTCACCCTTTGTATTGTATGCTATCCGGAATCTGTGCAATTTTATATTTTTGAGATCCGTTCTTTAGATTATGGGTGTATTTTTTTTTTTACTATATCTGAGAAGAAGAAATTTTTCTCATTTACACCACTTCATAAACATTTGTTGGGAAGCAGTTTGTAAATGAGGATTTAGGAATGTAAGAAGGCATTGATTTCTGCTCCAAACTGTATTCGCCATCTGCTCTGCTGTTGCTTTTCCACTGCAGTTCAGCTTCCCAAAAAGCTATGATATTTGACTCATGGTAGGAAGGGACGTGGGTGGTGCTGTGGGTTAAACCACAGAGCCTAGGGCTTGCCGATCAGAAGGTCGGCGGTTCGAATCCCCGCGACGGGGTGAGCTCCCGTTGCTCGGTCCCTGCTCCTGCCAACCTAGCAGTTCAAAAGCACGTCAAAGTGCAAGTAGATAAATAGGTACCGCTGCAGCGGGAAGGTAAACGGCGTTTCCGTGCGCTGCTCTGGTTCGCCAGAAGCGGCTTAGTCATGCTAGCCACATGACCCGGAAGCTGTCTGTGGACAAACGCCGGCTCCCTCGGCAAATAATCCAAAGCTTGCATGGCGTTTGCTGGACCAGTTGTGTTATTGTACATGCACCATGAACGGGAGAGCAGAAAGACTCAAAGCAGTGGCAGCTCCATGTCTCTTATAAAGCCTCGTTACACTCTGGAAGAGGGGAAAGAGTACCCTACGGGACTTTTTGATCAAATCCATTATGTGCAATACAAAAGATTAGCAGTAATAAAAACACAATGTGTTATGACAATATATGTGGCATAATAATAATAAAAAATCCATTGCAGCTTCATATTAAAGGTTCCCTAACATGAATTTGGACTATAAAGTCACTGGGTAAATTTATTCTGTAGTCTTCTGCTTAAATCTATAATTGTATAAAGTGTGCATGAAGTGAAATCATTATCTCTACTGTTGATAAAACAGTAATTGTGTCCTCGTTGTTGCTGTTGTTTGTCCTTATCTCGAATGCAGCCTTTGAGTCATTTAGCATTCTGCAAAGCAGAATTCTTGGGCTTCCTCATAAAAGAAGGTATTTGCATCTGTCAATCAAACTTTTTAATTAACCAGAAGAGCAAACACAAAATCATAGATCATATTTACAAGATATCTGCCAGTAATCATGTACAATGAGTTATCTCTGCAAGTGAAATATCATTGCATCCCGGCGTCCATACAGAAACAAGACACCAAAGATGAGCATTGAATAAATATTGAAGAAATTGAATAAATATGTTAGTCATAGCCTCTCCAACTGCTAGGGCCGGCTTCCACTCTTGTTATCTCTCTTGGTCCTTTTTTCTGCCCAGCCTGTCAGCATATGGGACACTCACTTTACTAACAGGGAGGTGATAGTCCTATATTCCATTAATTTGGGGAAGGGTCCTAGCTTAGTGGTAGAGAACATTTGCTGCATGCAAAAGTCCCAGGTTCAACCTCTGGGATCTCTTCCTGTCTGAAACCCCAGAAAACTACTCCTGACTAGAATCCAGTGCTCACCACCTTTTTGGGGATGGTGAGCACATTTGGAATGGGCACCAGTCACAAAACAGCTGCAGTGGGGACATGACATAACACATGTGATAAAGCGGGATATCAAATCCAAACTCTTCTTCTTCAACAAGCCGCTTCTGATCATCAGAGGTTGGGAACTGTTGACAGGCGTTGCAGGCTTCAGATTAAAAGCAAAGAAGTGACACCTTTTCTTATAAACCAAATGTCAGTTTCTCAGAGAATCAATGCCACTGCATAGATGTAAGTGTGAAGTTTAATGCTTCAAATTGATTAATTCAGCTCAAGTAAGTAAGAGATCATGCCTCATTAACTGTGGCTTTTTGGAGTATTATTACTTCAGGCACATCAGTCTCCTAGTAACTCCCCCCCCCCACTAAACTTACAGTGGCATGAAAATGTAGAAAGGAGGAGAGGAGATGCTGTGCGAGGGACCACATTAGAAAGGCAACAGGTACTTCCTGCAGTGTTAGAGATGAAAAAGGAAAGCCACTGGGGGATGGCAGGCAGTGATCAAGTCCTTTCTATTGTGGCTTCCTACATATGGAATTGCCTTAAGAACAGAGAGAGCTGCTTTGCGCTGAATGAGACAATTGTATATATCTTTATATATCTTTATCTTTATTGTCATTGTACAAGTACAACGAAATTGGATTTAAATAATAATAATAATAATAATAATAATAATAATAATAAAAATAAAATAATTTTTAAAAATAAATTCATTTTTCATTTAAACAATTGTTTCCCCAACCAAAAATGTACTCAACACGAGTAACAGCCATTGCATTGAGTTTTGTCTACTAGCAGTAGCTCACCAGGATCTCAGAAGGGAACAAGCCCAGCCTCATCTGAAGATGCCAGGGATTGCAAAGCAGAGATGCTCTACAACTGAGCTATGGTCCTACCCTGGGTCCTCAGTGGGTTTCTGCCAATAAGTAAAACCATTTATGTTCTCCCTGGTAAGGTAAAGGTAAAGGGACCCCTGACCATTAGGTCCAGTCGTGACCGACTCTGGGGTTGTGACACTCATCTCGCATTATTGGCCGAAGGAGCCGGCGTAAAGCTTCCAGGTCATGTGGCCAGCATGACTAAGCCGCTTCTGGCGAACCAGAGCAGCGCACGGAAACACCGTTCACCTTCCCGCTGCAGCGGCACCTATTGCTCTACTTGCACTTTGACATGCTTTCTAACTGCTAGGTTGGCAGGAGCAGGGACCGAGCAACGGGAGCTCACCCTGTCGAGGGGATTCGAACTGTCGACCTTCTGATCGGCAAGCCCTAGGCTCTGTGGTTTAACCCACAGCGCCACCCATGTCCTAGGGGTTAATTGATGATATATCCCATTGTTATTGGTCACTGGACTGCTGTGATGATGGTTTGACTCTTATTGGTCGCTCTTTTTGTTGGTTGGTTGGTTTTGTAAATTTTGTATGGTTAAAATAGGGAGGGAATGGGGGGGATGTATGTCCCCCTGAGCTTCTTGGGGTTTTTTGTGAGATAGAAATGCAACAGAATGCAATGCTATCCATCTAGGGTCTTCCAAACTTGTGTCTCCAGCTGTTTTAGGACTACAACTCCTATCATCCCCAACTATCAGGAACAGTGGTCAGAGATGATGGGAGTTGTAGTCCAACAACAGCTGGAGACACAAGTTTGGAAAGCTCTGAATTAGTCAATCAAGATGAGTAAAGATGGCAGGCTCAAGGTCACCATGTGCTTCAGCCTCCTTGGAGTCTTGCTGTTGTGATCAATTGCAGTAGAATCCTTAGATCAAGGCTTGCCAACCTTTTGGGGGGCCATTTGGAATTTTGAGAAAGCAATGTGGGTGCCTGTTCCAAAATGGCTGCTGTGAGGGTGGGGATTAACACAAGATGGCTGCCACAGAGGTGTATAGAAGTCTAGCCAGTGTAAAAAACAGAACAAAGCAGGAAGAGGAGCAAACCATATCATGCGCATTGTGGAATTTCACTGCAGTCACCGTAGGAGGTAGTGATGGACACACCGGTCCCTGCGGGCGTCACGTTGACACCCCTGTATTAGATGATCCTTGAAACCCTTTACAACTCTGTTATTCTCTTTGGGAAAAATGCATGTCCAACATTGTACTTTGTTGTGCCAGCAGACATAATTCCAGCTTCCTAGGAGGCTTTTATGAACTTCTGAAAGAAAAGACAAACAAACTTGTACAAAAGGTATTGTTAAAACAGGACACTTATTTTTTTTTTCTTTTCCATTTAGCATGTGGCATGTGTTCAAAAGAATGCCTGGCATTAAAAAAAAATCCTTTAATGTTCTTAAATGGAATTTTTCTTTCCCCTTAACGAAAGATGATGCTGTTTGTCTCTTTATGGTAATCTCTGCCTCAGAAGCTTCCTCCCTGCACCCCCTTAGACTCCCCACCAGCACACTCACACACTCATTTTAGTTCAGCATGGCTGCCTCCAATTGCAGGGTGTTCCTCAGCGATTTGAGAAGTCAGTCAGACTTCACTGAAACGTGTTGAAAACAGGGACCTTGATGTAGAAGTTTCGGCTCAGAGAGGTGGACTGCAGCCTGCGCACCTTCCCGTTCCTGATCGCCGCGTTTGAAGACAAAGCTGAAAGGGGGTGGGGAGCTTTAGAAGTGACAGGCTTTGAAAAACAGTGGATTAATAATTCAAAATACAATTTGTCACCCGGTGTCGTTTGACAAGCAGGCAAACGCTACTGTAATGTGCAGTAATTATCTATTCCCCCACCCGCCCGGCGTGTTGGATCAACAGTACAGGTGCCTGGAACAGCGCAGTTCAAAGCATACCGTTGTGGTTGCGATGCTTTACAGCCTGTGTAAAAACCGTGAGCAGATTTTTCCTCCCACGTGGTGCCTTCCCTGAATGTTGCACACTGGCACATGTTTGTATTCCCATCATCTCCGATGTCTGCAAACCCACCCAAATAAAGAGAAGGGATGGTCACTACATGGGTAGAGTGTATTTGAATCTATTCACAAAGCACTTCAGGGGAAGGAAAGTGAGAGAACTAGTATAATTTCTACAGTTCACACTTGAGAAACACATTCTCCTCCCCAAAGAATTCTGGGTACTGAAGTTTGTTGAGAGTTGCTGGGAACTATAACTCTGCGCAAGGCAAATTATAGTGCCCAGAACACTTTGAGAGCAAGAATGTGCTTTGAGTGTACCGTGGTACCTCGGAAATCGAACGGAATCCGTTCCGGAAGTCCGTTCAACTTCCAAAACGTTCGGAAACCAAGGCACAGCTTCTGATTGGCTGCAGGAAGCTCCTGCAGCCAATCAGAAGCCATGGAAGCCACGTCAGACATTCGGGTTTCAAAGAACGTTCACAAACCGGAACACTCACTTCCGGGTTGGCGGTGTTCGGGAGCCAAAACATTTGACTTGCAAAGCAAAGGTGGCATTTTTCCATCTTCGACGTATCAAGCAGTTGGTCCCTTACCTTTCTCACCCTGATCTGGCCACAGTGATCCATGCGACGGTCACCTCCAGGCTTGATTATTCTAACTCGCTCTACGCGGGGCTGCCCTTGAAGCTGACCCAGAAACTCCAGCGGGTGCAGAATGCCGCGGCGAGGCTCCTTACGGGGTCCTTGCCGCGGGACCACATTCATCCAGTGCTTTACCAGCTTCACTGGCTCCCGGTGGAGTACAGGATCAGGTTTAAGGTGCTGGTTTTGACCTTTAAAGCCCTATGCGGCCTAGGACCCTCGTACCTATGGGACCGCCTCTCCCGGTATTCCACGCAAAGGACCTTAAAGTCCACAAATAACAACTTTTTGGAGGTCCCGAGCCACAAGGCCATTAGACTGGTGTCAACTAGGGCCAGGGCCTTTTCAGTACTGGCCCCAACTTGGTGGAACACTCTGTCACAAGAGACCAGGACCCTGCGGGATTTGACATCTTTCTGCAGGGCCTGCAAGACAGAGCTGTTCCGCCTGGCCTTCGGGTTGGACTCCCCTTGGTTTTGAGTATGGGTATGAAGCGGCATTTTAAATTTCAAATTGTCTTTTAACCTGCATTTTAATTAACGGTTTTCTTTCATACTTATTGTAATTTTACTGATGTTAGCCGCCCTGAGCCCAGTTTCGGCTGGGAAGGACGGGGTATAAATAAAATTTATTATTATTATTTTATTATTATTCAGGATCCAGGTTATGACTGTACTTTAAATGTATAGTTTGTATGCAGCCATATTAAATACCCTGGGAAAATAGAAGAGTCTTTACCTGGTGCCGAAAAATTGGTTGATGTGAATTTGCAGATGGGGTGGCACTACTGAAGAGGTCTATTCTATGAGAATCATGTCCCCTCCCCATTCTTTTTTTGTGGAACGTTGTCTTTCTCTGTTATTGGGGGAACTGTCTTACTGTTATAGAAATTTTGTCCATTATTTTACCATTTCCACCAGCTATATGGTATTCCGTCTCTGAAATGATGGAGTGTTTTCATGGAATTGCTTCTTTCATTAATGACTGAAGCCTGGATCAAACTCCCAAAAGCATTGTGACATTGCGTAGCACTCGTAATTGACAAGCTGTGTGGAACCCGAAAAAACTTCACAGCGCTTTTCACAAATCCTTCAGCTATGCTGATTTCTTCTACAGAAGAGGTCTTCATCTACAGAACTCCATTGCTCCCTGAAAGGGCTAAGAAGAAAAGGTCTTTGCTTGCCACTGTTCTATTGATTCTATCTTCTGCGGCATCTTCCAAATACTTTTGTCTTGAAGATGCAGTGTGTACATCATTTTCGCTGCCAAAGTTCAGCTTTCACTCTGTAAGTTTTGAAGGTCACCTTGCAATGGAAGGAAGGAGAGAGAGAGAGAGAGAGAGAGAGGAGAAAAAACACACCTCTGAAATATATTGAAATTTGTATTCATCCCAGATTATACTGTGCAACATTTTTTGAAACTATCAGCTTTCAGTCTTTAAAGATCTGATCTCATAAATTCTGAGATAAGTCCTAGGAAAAGTGTTTTATCAGGTTGTTTTTATTGTTGGGAGGAGAGAACGAAATCCTAGACAAGTAGCTTTAGAAATCTGTATACTGTAAAGCCTGCTGTTTCTCCGTAACAGGTTTTGTATTTAATTTCAGTTATGCTGCACTTGCTATAATAATAAAAAGAAAGGAAGAATGTCGCACAACACACATATGCTTTAGAAGGACAAATCTAGCAGTTTAGTCTCCTGAGGCACATGTGGAATTGTACAGATGGTACTTCCCCACTGCAGGTCAAATCACAGTATACTGTACATTCTTGGGCAGGGGTTGGCAAAGTTTTTGTGGCTTGGGCAGGTTCACGGTCCTGCAGATGCCACCGTGGGCCTGAGTGTGTGCGCGCACGAACGTGCAAACACTATTTCCAGCGTTCCTTCCAGCGTAGAGGAGGCGTGCGCAGCTTCCCATTGGCTGCAGGAGCTTCCTGGAGCCAATGGGAAGCCGGCCAGCATCGGGGAAGGCGGTCCCCGCTCTGCTCCGTGCCGGTTTAGCGCGGCGCACGGGAGCCAACCGAGCGGGCGGCAAGGGTCCCCAAGCGGGTGGTGGGGGTCCATGGGTCAGTTAAACCAGTGCTCTTCAACCTTGGGTCCCCAGATGTTGTTGGACTCCAATACCCATAATCCCCAGTCAGCTTAGGGATGATGGGAGTTGTAGTCCACCAACATCTGGGGACCCAAGGTTGAATAATGCTGAGTTAAACGACCCCCATGGGTTGCTTATGGCCCATGGGCCTTAGGTTGCTGACCCCTGTTCTTGGGTATACCTGCGTAAGCAACCTTGCCAGTGTGCAGCATGTCACTCCCTATTTTCCAGGGACAGTCCCAGATTTACAGAAGCCATTCTGGTTTCTGATTTGATCATGAAATGTCCTGCTTTTCCTTAGGACGTCCCTATTTCCATCTGAGAAATGTTGGAAGGCATGCACACAGCTCCAGCTTCCAAGCTTTTAAGACGACTCCTTTCTCTCTCTCAACCCACAATCATATGCTTGTTCATTTTAGCTTAATTAATTAGGCCCACATTTATTGCTGCTGCTGTAATTTACTTGCCCTTCACCCTAAGGTCACAGGGTGAGTTGCAGCAATTAAAACACAATGTTAAAAACAGTTTTAAACAACTTGCAATCACAGAAATAAGGTAGGTACTAAAATATGCATCCCATGTGCCAAAAGCCTGGGTAAGGATGTCATCTTCAGCATTCCTCAAAAGTTGTGTAATGAAGATGCCAGAGACACCTCTGTGGGGAGGGAGTTCCAAATTTTGGGGTTGCCAGAGAATGTGAGTGTGTGGGTGTTTGGGAGTGAATCACATAGCAGAGGAGCCTCCACTTCAGGGCTGGCGTAGTTCCCCCCACTTTACCTCAGCGTGTCAGGGAAATCTGGTACTTTGGGTTCTGTGGTTCCAAAGGTCTCCCAGGACCCATCAACATCCCATTCCCATCCTATTCAGCCCTGCTGCTTCCAGAATAGCACTAGCAATGCCAGGGCACCTGGGGGTGGGGGTGGGCAAGCAGAGTCCAGCGCAACAACAGTCGAGCCTGAGGCGGCAGCGGCGGCTGAGCGAAGCTGGGTGTCTCGTGTGAGCAGCATGCGCTGGGCGGGCCTCTCAACGGCCCGCCAATCCCAGGCGCACAGGAGGACGGAGCTGGCCGGTTGCCTCAGCGCCTCACTCGCCCGCAGCAGAAGAGCTGTGGCGCTGCGGCGGACTCTGCTCCGCTTGGCAGCAGCTGTCAGCTCTTCCCAATCCCCGGACTCCAAATATGGACTCCCCTGGACTCTCGGTCTGGCGCCCCTGAGAGCCCACACCCCTAGTGCCTATGGGTAAGACGGCCCTGAGTGATGCCAGCAGAACATTCTGCAATTACACCAGGTGCTTCTCCCAGAGGCAAAAGCGCTTTCCCAGGATGGAGCAGCACTTAAGCCACATCCTGAGACTCCTTCAGCTTGTCCTTGGTTGGCTTTAGGATGGCAGCTTCAGTTGCCCTTCAGTGTGCCCTTTCCATAGTAAGCTTATTCATGTTTGATGCTTATGAGTTAGTATTTTGAAGTGTTTCCATTTGTTTTGTATTCTTCCAATTACAATAGACTAGTTGAATTCAGTTCATAGCAATGCTCTCAAAGTGTGTTTTAGGCTGTTGCATTAATGGGTAATGGCAACTAGCTTCCTTCAGTAGTACAATAGAGCCATTGTCTGCTTTGTGGTTGACTATTAGTCACCCCTAGATCTCTGCTCCAAAAAAATATGTACCTTGTGTGATGACTTCACCACGTGATCCACCTCCTTACAAATGATTGTCTAAATTAGGCCAGTGTCTAGAGCTTCTACTTATCTCAAATGGAGGCATGTATGTTCAATAATCCGGCAAAGTAAGCAAGCGAAAATGTGAGACAACCAGAAATATCTCTAAATATCCCATAAAGCTTTGGCCTTCATACTGTGCGTTCCCATATTAAATGGTACTGCCTCACACCTACCTCACAAGGGCATTATGAATCTCAATTAAGGCTTGCTAAGTGCTTTGGCTGAAAGGCAGGTTTCATAAATATTACAGCACTGTAATTATCCTGTGCAGCGGGCTGTTGAAAGAGATAAGAAGTTCCTCATCGGATGTGGTGTTTTGGAGAAAACACTGGAGGGTTGAAATTTATGATTTCTGCTCTTATACTTGTAGGATGGCGAAACTGTGTAATAATTCAGATGGTGAAAAGTATAACTTGGTGGCATCTTCTGGGTCACTTGATTCATCCACCTGCACCTCCAGCTGCAGGACAACGTTCATCCTTTGCGTGGCTGTGTTTTGTTTTGCTTTATAATAGGACTTCTTCCGTCTCCTTTTTTGTAGAAGGCAATTGCTTACAAATATCATTCACAGGCATGTGAATTGGAAAAGTCAAGTATCACTGCACTGTCACTGACATTACTTCCAGTTCAGCACAGGAGCTTTGGATATGATTCACAGGGGGATCAAAACTCTTGTGCCTGTGAACATCAAGTTGAGAGAGAAGGCAACATTCGCTTTACCAAAGATTAAACCAGCAAAAGGCAGAAAAAATGAACAGCCCCAGCAATGACTCATTCAAAGACTCACAGTAAGGGAAGTTGGATGGCATTTGTATGAGAAGGTATCCCATATCCAGTACGTTTCCGAGCACAATTCAAAGTGTTGGTACTGACCTTTAAAGCCCTAAACAGCCTTGGTTCTGTATACCTGAAGGAGCGTCTCCACCCCCATCGTTCAGCCTGGACACTGAGATCCAGCGCCGAGGGCCTTCTAGCGGTTCCCTCACTGCGAAAAGCAAAGCTACAGGGAACCAGGCAGAGGGCCTTCTCGGTAGTGGTGCCCACCCTGTGGAACACCCTCCCATCAGAGGTCAAAGGAATCAACAACTACATGACAGTTAGAAAATACCTGAAGGCAGCCCTGTTTAGGGAAGTTTTTAAACTGTGACATGTTAATGTATTTTAATATTTCCAGGGTGGCTGAGGAGACCCAGCCAGATGGGTGGGGTACAAATAATATATTATTATTATTATTATTATTATTATTATTATTATTATTATTATTATTATCTCTTCAAGTTTTGTTTTTGTGGATGTGATTAAATATCTGGGCAAATAGTTACACACACACACACACACACACACACACACACACACACACACGAACACAATACCCTTGCACTATAGTAGTTGGTTTGTATTGACAGCCACATATGAGTATCGAGAATTACCATACAAAGAACTACAGATGCATAATAGTGGGTGGTGACAATAACTTCAATGTTAGTATTTGGTTCTATATCAACTACTTTTTTAGAATTTACAAAATTCATCTGCAGAGCAATTTTGCTGTCCCTGCCAAGGAAAGCAGATGAGGAGCCATAGATTGCTGCTGACTACAAGCCAAGTCTTCTCATATGTCATTCTTTCATTATGATGTAATTCATTTCATTCTCACATTGAACCTCGTTTTTTAATTTATTTTCCCATCTTCAGTATCATGTGATATTATTTAATTCATTGTTGTTGTGTCATTTTGTTTTGCTTTGTATGAGCCACCTTGCTGCAGTTAATGTTGAGGGGAAATAAATTTTCACTGTCCCTCATTTCTCCCCACCACTTGCATTTTCATTAATATTCTTTTTTACATGTTGAAAACACATTCATTGCTAGTGTCACACTGATCTTTGGTTTTTATGTCAACCTCCTTGTTGTTATTCCAAAAGTGTGTAAAACGTGGATTCTTTGCCTGCAAATTTTATCCACTTGTGCAAAAAGTGGTGGGGGAATGTTATGGCCATTTCTATATTCCCCATTATACCCAAAGTGGGTGGGGAGAAGACTCACATTTAGCAGCTCTTGTTCAGGCCTGAATAACCAACTGAATCAAAACAGATTGAGTTGTTTCTCAGTGCTACAGATACAAAGCCAATGTTGTGGCTGGTGCACCCCTTAATATGAACTTTTTCATATATTTTCTCCAGAGGAGAGTGTATTATTATTACTATTGCTATGTTATTTATTTATGCACACCAGCTGTCAAATACTGTTTAGTGAATATTCGGCATTCTGAACCACGGGGGATAATTTTTTCGGAAATATTCTGGGGCAATATTTTTCGGCACCAGTTTCTAAATTACTCAAAAATATTGTTATTTACATATAAAATCATTCAAACACAGAAAGGCCAAAACACTGATCTTGTGATATGACCCATGTATTCTGAAAATGCCCAAAGTGCTTTCCATTGGTCCAAGTCCAGCACAAATTCATTCACCTTGCATTGAAGAACAGGTTTTCCCAGAAGCTTACAAGGCAGAGGAGGAATTTTGAACATCCATTGTTCTTTCTGTTATCACCTAGGTTGCGATGAGTGCACTAAGTGGCCAGTTTCTAGCTTTCTCAGCATGGCTTTTCCAGCCTACTGAGAGGATGAAAGAGCAATAGATTGACATTTGCTTGACTTCTGACACTTTAGCCATTCCAGGTCAAGCTTATGAAAAATCTCAGCTTGATGTCTTTGGTCTGCTGATTTGCACTTCCTCTGCTAGGTGTTCTCCTGGGTAAGAGTGCCAACTCTGCAGGTAGCAGTACAGGAGACCAATCTGTCTTTTTTCAGTGTGGGCAGATTAGGGTGGGGGGGTGGGGTTGCACAGTTCTACTGATGAATTTGAGAAAGAGAGGTTAGGATAGTGCTTAGATAAGAGGAGGCGCCAGCAAGAAAATGCCATGCAGATGTGAGCAAGACTTTAGGTTTGTCAGAGCTATATCTTTTTTTTCTTTTCTTTTTTACTGGATTGCTGAGATCTACCAGTCAGAGCCAGGTGCAAAAGAAATGCAGATAGCATTCAAGGACAAGATGTATCTGAGCACATTGTAAGCAAAGGAATTTGTTTTCAATAACAGAACTTCTCTCACCTTACAGTCCATTCACATAAAAGTCCACCCCCGGTTAGCTTTGTTAATTTCAGCTCCTTAATTTTAGTGGAGGAAATTTTGTTCTTGCTACTGGCAAACAGTTGGGAGTCAGAAACCCATGCTGATCTACTGCCGATGAATTACAGTATATATTTGCCATTAGATCTCAGTTTGCCCATTCCTGCCCTAATGCATCCATTTCTTTTATATTGCCCCCTCCACTCAGCTGGGTTTTTTTAAAAAGCTTGGAGTGGGGTGATTTAGCTGAAATCGAGGTGGTGGTGGTGATGCTCAGTGGATGGGGCTTACAGTTCTTATTGTGAATTCTAAGGGAAAACCATCTTCCGCGAAAGCTGCTGCTTGCTTTCTATCACTGTGTCATTGAGAGCGTGCTCACTTATGGTTTATGTGTGTGGTATGGAAGCTGTACTTCTCAGGATAGGATAGGGTTGTGCAGAATTATTAAAACAGCAGAGATCATTATTGGCTGCTCACTCTCCACTTTAGAACAAATCTATACCACCAGGTGCCACAGAAAAGCACTAGACATATCAAGAAATCCATCACATCCTGGTCATCATTTCTTCGAGCTCCTGCCATCAGGACGGAGATACAGAACAATGAAGGCAAGAACGAGCCGTCTCAAGAACAGTTTCTTCTCTAGAGCAATTTCAGCCTTATATGGAAAGTCTGGACTTTGAAGTCATCTTATTTTACTTGTTATATTGTATCTTATTGTACTGTTTTAATTAGTGTTTTGTAGTTATTTTAAATTTATGTAGAGTGCCTTATCTGAGTGGATAGAGCAACCGAGTAATTTCGTTGTTCCTGCAAGTGGACAAAGACAATAAAGATTTTCTTATCTTTTCTTATCTTATCTTACCTACCTTTTCCCCTTGTGGTCAAGAGCATTCATTCACCAAACAATGATGAGTTTGCAAATTTGAAAAACCCTAAGAGGCTTTGCAAGAATTGTGTCAGGGCACTTTAGCATTCCACATTTTTTTTAAAAAGCTAGTGAACCAGTATTTTCAGATACAGGACTAAGAAACGTCCTGTTCAGGCATCCGATGAACGTTTGTGGGAATGAGGTATTGGAGAGTTTGTGTGGCTACGTGTTGCCATGATTGTAGGAAAAGTTATTTGTTGTAGCCCTGATCAGAGGAATAGACTTTTGCGTGAACAGTTATTTCCTAGAGGGAACCAGAGCAAATATTATCTGAATCCTCTCTAGGGCTCTGCTTCAAATTGAAGACACACAGGGAACCCTAACCCCAACCTTATTTAAGCACTATTTTTAAAGTAGAAGTTGATATTAGCACAGCATCTTTGCTGCTTACCTTGCCCTGCAGCAGGCTTAAATTTTAGCAAGGAGCTTTGCAACTGTTCTTTGTGCATCTGATAGCTAGCTTGGCTCCTTATTGTAATGCGAAGTGTGTTGAGGAAATCACACAGCAATATTCAGTCAAGAAGGATAAGTGGGATTCAGTGCACAGGGAGGTCTTGTTGTCTGGGCAGCCTAGGACCTCCAGGCACACTGCTCAGGCTTGAGCCCTGGATAGATCGCTTTGGTGCTGCTAATGCAGCAAAACAAACACAAGAGGCAGCAGTTGTGAGTTACCGGTCGCTGCAGCCACAGCAGGCGCTGCGATTGTCTCCCCCCGCCCCCGAAGGAACACTCCATTGTCTCTCGAGACATGCATGCCAACAATGATTACAATGGAACTCTAACTCTGGTCCTAAAATCCAAAGAATTGGCTCCCGCAACCACACACTAATTTTATTCTGACTATGTAGGACTTCAGCAAATATATATCCAATGTCAGATATATGGTTTTTAAAAAAATGAAAATCTTTATTTACTTTTATTATGAAGCATTTGAAAACCCTAGAGTCAGGGGATATAGTGGGTGTTAACATTAATCTGTTCTGTTATTGATGCTTTGTCTTTGCTGAAGTTATTTTCTCCTTACACCACTGCAGAGTGGTTTTATCAAGAGTAGCTTCAAGCTGCCCTCAAAACTAACCCAAGCAGTATTAATATTCTAGTTATTTTTAGCAAGCTGAGCATATCATATATGTAGATTCAAATTATGATGTGCATAAGTTGAAATGAGAATACAATTGCTTAAGAATCTAAGGAGTTAGGGGAAAAAACTTGTTTACTAACAAATTCTTTCAGCATAGAGATAAACTTGGTTGTTCAAATCAGTGCTTGGCTATTCTGCTATTATATTGTAATTTAAAATAAGCTTCGCATGGCTGTTTCTTTGAATGTAAGGTGGACTTAATAGATATATTTATGATGGACGTCATTAAAGCTGCTCTGTCACAGTGTAAGCACTTGATTGAGTTCAAGAAGGATACTGACAAGCTGGAACGTGTCCAGAGGAGGGCAACCAAAATGGTCAAAGGCCTGGAAACAATGCCTTATGAGGAACGGCTTAGGGAGCTGGGTATGTTTAGCCTGGAGAAGAGAAGGTTAAGGGGTGATATGATAGCCATGTTCAAATATATAAAAGGATGTCATATAGAGGAGGGAGAAAGGTTGTTTTCTGCTGCTCCTGAGAAGAGGACACGGAGCAATGGATTCAAACTAGAAGAAAGAAGATTCCACCTAAACTTTAGGAAGAACTTCCTGACAGTAAGAGCTGTTCGACAGTGGAATTTGCTGCCAAGGAGTGTGGTGGAGTCTCCTTCTTTGGAGGTCTTTAAGCAGAGGCTTGACAGCCACCTGTCAAGAATGCTTTGATGGTGTTTCCTGCTTGGCAGGGGGTTGGACTGGATGACCCTTGTGGTCTCTTCCAACTCTATGATTCTATGATGCTCAAATCTGAGACGTATGTTCTTTTGTCTTTCTTGAATCTTGCAACATTCAGCTTCATTGGAAGTTCTGTGCTGATTTTGACAGCACAGCTTCCTGGAGTGCCTGATGAGCTGAACGCTGAATGTACATGGTCAAACGCTCATTTTACATTCTCAGCTAGAGATGTGAATTGGAGTGGAAGTGCGCTTGGCTAATCCACATGTTTGATTATGAAGGTCGGCAACATCTCTAATCATTGGTGTTACTAAATGCATAGTGTCGTTGGCGTTCTAGGACCTTTCTACTGTTGGCTTACGTTCTGCCATGTGTCAAAGCCAAGAGGGCAGTAATGTGCAATGCAGACCTTTGTAACTCAACTGAAATGCTCAGGGATCCAGAAGATAGCCCATACCCCTGCTTAGAAAAGCACAGTCCGCTGTAGGTGGGGCAGTCTCAAACATGTTGCTTCTCAACTCATTTTATTTCTGCTTTAAGCTCATAGACATAACAACCAAAAACAGAAACAGCACAGTCTGGTTTACAATTGCTAACAGTAAAATAGATTAAAAGGGATACTCAATTGAATAAAATATGATAAAAATTAAATTAAAATTTCAAGCTGTATATAACAATCCATTGCATTTCTTAAGTGTCAGAACTGATGTCAGAAATTTTGCCATATGTAGGGTTATAATCGAGTCTGAATCTTGCAACAGAAGAGCAAGGTAAGACTCTTCCAAATATCCCAGTAATTTTTGAGTTAATGGAAGTAATGGAGTCTTTCGGGCGGCAGAATACAAAGGGCAGACAAACACTATGTGATGAAGAGATTCAATCGAACGGTTATCACAGGCACATAAGACTGAAACTTGGCCCCTAGAAAATCTATGAAAAAGGACGTTTGAGGGGAATACATTAAACCATGCCTTAATAAAAGCGAAACAATGACTAGCAATAGAAAGAGTTGATAGATAGGCTGGTACTTGAAGTGGGGGTACAATGCCCAGGGATACACATGTTGCTTTCTAGATGGCTTGGCAGCTGGTTGGCTTGTCTCACCAGCTTTTCCCATCTGCACGAGAAACAGATGCTAAGACAGCCTGATGTTGTGGTAGATTAACCCAATTTCCACTCCAGAGTTGGTGGGGAGTATTCTGTTCCTCTATACCCACTGAGAAGCACAGTTTCCATCTGTTCATGAGTTGGCACTAACACTCTAGGGAATCTCAAGGAGCTCCTTGGATGCTGCTTGCAAAAAAACATCGGAAGCTATAGTGTAGGCACATCCAAAGATGGCTGCCATTCCAGAATCTCTGCATGGGCGAGAGAGAATGGGAAAAGAGATTGTCAGTGCATAGTAAGGTGGAGATGGAGGGAGGGAGATACCTTTCTATTTTCATAGTATCAAGTCAGGAATAGGTTCAGCAAAATTGGCTTCTCAGGCCATGCCATAGCAAAGGGTCATATCTCAGTCGGTCTTGGGCAGGCCCTCCTGGAGTCCAGAGCATCTGGTAGACACCAAGTGGGTGGTGTATATGAGCAATATATTTCACAGTACTGTCGCTCCTCCAATATTTGAGCCTTCTAATTGACTTTTTCCTCTGACCCCTGAATTTATTCTTTGCTTCTGTGTAAATGTCCTCAAAACTAAGGAGTCAAGACTTCTATAACCAAAGTTAAATAGTATTCCTCAGGTTTATGTTTTTACGGGGCCATTTATATTCTGATACTTAGTGCAATAAAAGTTGAACTAAGCAGTTAGGCATTGAGATACAAGTACTATTGATCTTGTACACCAATGTCACAAATTCATCAATATTGCCTACATGAGGGATGATGCTATTTAATAAAAATACTGCTCAGCACTACATAATTACATTATAAAAATTTAAACACCCCTTGTTGGTATTGGAAATTCATTTTCCATATTATAAAATACTTTATCTCGTTACTCATAATCAGTATTTTTTTCATCAACCAGAGATGAGAAAAACCCCTTAACATTTTTTGAGCAAGATGCATGCCCATAAGTATCATCTTGAAAATTATGTCTCATTTGTACCTCACCTTCTTCTACGTTCGAGACAACTTTTACATAGTGCATAAATATGTGAACATATATTTAGAGATGGGAGAACTCTCCATGTTTCTCCTCCAATTGGATGGGGGGGGGTTCCAATCCTTCCACCCCAAATTTGAAATGTCTCTCTCCCTCTCCTCTCCATCCATCAGCCCAGAAGAAGTGATCCTGGGCACAATGCATTCTGGGAACAGTAGTTCTTTCAGCACTCCCTGCAGTTAAAACTAGAGTTGCCATATTTCAAAAGGTAAAAGCCAGGACACCCAGAAAGTTGTTGATCTTTTCTTAGGAAGACCTCAAAATTGTAGATTTTTTTTTAGAACCCATGACAAAGCACCACCTTTCAGAATCATAGCTGTCAACCTTTCCCTTTTCTTGTGAGGAATCCTATTCGGATTAAGGAATTTCCCGCAAAAAAAGGGAAAAGTTGACAGCTATGTTCAGAATCCCCACCCCACCCCCGATGTCAATTCTGCCTTTCAAATCCTGGTAATGTCTGGGGAAATCCTGATTAAGAGTCTTCCTCTGGGTGGGGGATCCTTTGGTCTTCCAGATGTTGTTGGACTCCACCTCCCATCAGCCTCACCAAGCATTGCCAATGCTCGAGGCTGATGGGAGTCGTAGTCCGAACCATCCAGAAGGTGCCAAAGCTGGGAAAGGCTACTTGTTCTCTTGCTACTGAACAATCATTTGAGGGCCAGAGCATGCAGCTGAAGCTGACCAGATAGCTGACAAGGCGGGAATTGCAAGTGGCAACATCTAATTGAAATGAATTCCTCCCGCATTACCATTCCCTCTGAACGTATCCTTTAAAAGATGCTGTGTGCAGTGTAGCAAACAGGAATGCCATACGGTGTGCCTGATAAAATCTGGCAGCATTACAATAATCAGAATGTCGAGCAGCAAAAGCTAGAGAAACCAGCTTGAAAAAGTGAGCGAAATGCACTGGCAAATTAATTAATGTTAACAATCCATCTTCTCTCTTCTTGCCCCTGGAATTTCCCGGTGTGCTTAGAATTTTTCAGAGAAGAGAATGTGCTTGAACAGCTGATGCCAAGATGTTAAACTGATCCCCAAGCAAATACCTTCGCCTCTTCGGATTGCTGTGTTTGTCACTGTCTCCTGCATTAAGGAAACGTGTAAAGTTCCTTATATAGGCCTGCTTCCCACTTTATCAAACACACACACACACACATACACACACACACCGGTTTGAGTTGGTTTGAGTCCCATTTGGAACGAGAGGGTTTTTCAATCAAAAGAATGTAGCTCGGTGGTAGAGTATCTGCTTTGCATGAACGAAAAATTCAGGTTCAATTCCTGGTATCACCTGGTGAGGTTGGAGATGTCCTCTCTCTAACATCCTGGAAATTCTCAGTGAATCAGGATGGATAACACTGAACTAAACAGACCAGCTATCCGCCTTGGAATAAGGATCAGAATGCAGCATCACGAGAACAGGCCTTTTCTGTGGTTGTTCCCCATTTGTATGTAGGATGCTCTCCCCAGAGAGGCCCACCCAGTGCTTTAGTTACATATTGTTAGGTGCCAGGTAAAAACATTCCTCTTCTTCCAGGGCTTCGGTTGATTAAACAACCTATGACCTTTTAAACTGTTGCAGGGGTGGGTGCTGGTAAGTATTTTTGTGGTTTTTTAATTGTTAACTGCCCTTTGATATTCAGGGTGGTATAGAAATTAAATAAATAAGTAAATAAATAAATGTGCAGAGTTACGGAAACTGTAGAGTGTCCCTATGTGTGATGTAATAAGTAAAGTACTGAAGGGGTGTGGTGGGGACATATTCTTGATGCCATATCAAACTTGGCATAAGTTTGAGGGCAAGACAGACTTAAGGTAAGTACCTAGAAATTGTGTGGCTATTCTAAGGTATGTCTAGTGAAGGACTGCAACCTTTCTTTAAAATAAAGTAGTTTAATTCTTCTCTTTCAGTGACTGCTTAAGTGATTTAGCATGCCACGATCCCTATTAATCAACAGATCAGTTTTCACTGTGCCGCAATACAAGACATACATGTTTGTATAACAGGATTGGGGGAGTGTAGGGTTGTTGTTTTTTTAAAAAAACAAAAGTAAGAAATCTGCATTTCTAAACTGGCACACAGTGTGAGGTTGTTAAATATCTTTCTGAAGTGTTTGTAAACTCAGATTCAAGAAAGCTCAAGAGGGTAAATATAAATTAAGAACCACGGAGTGAGGGGTTTGGTTGCACAGGAATCAGCTGCTATCTGAAGCAATTTGCTGAATTTGATTGTGTGCTTTAACGGCAACTCTGTGTAACTGGTGACCCACCAAGCCAAACACCTCTTGGAGGTCCTTTCCCAATTCTACATTTCCAGTATACCCAGAGCACTGTAAACCAGCCTTACTTGAACTGCAAAAACAGGGACACTGTCAAGTGCCTAGCAGGACATGTCACTTATTTTTCAGGCTATTTTTAGGCTTGGTGGGCCATAACTTGTGACTGACCTGAGGTCACTTGCTGCCTTCTGGGCTCTGCTGTCTGCTCAGCACAACAGCAGAACATATGATTTTTAATTTTGTGAAGGTTTTAAACAGCTGACTTCACCTGCTTTTTTTGCCCATAATTTTATTGCTTTCTTCTTTCTGGAAACCTCTTTGCTTTGTTTTCACGATCAGGCAAGGTAGAATTTTACAAAATAAATGAACAATAAACAACTGCAGGGTGCTCACGTACCGATCCCTCCTTTGCTCAAGCAGCTGGACGGGAGGGCACTATGTCAACCATGATAAGTGGTCGTGCAGATGTTTCAGTTGTGCATGGATGGTATGCTGGAGCCCCTCCTGAAATCTCCAGCTTGTATTAATTTTTTATACCTTGACCCCAAGGTATGATAAGAGATGTCTATGCATTTGCACAGGCATAGGCAAACTCCGGTCCTCCAGATGTTTAGGACTACAATTCCCATCATCCCTAGCTAACAGGACCAGTGGTCAGGGATGATGGGAATTGTAGTCCCAAACATCTGGAGGGCCGGAGTTTGACTATGCCTGCATTTGCAGATGTATGCATGTAGGTGCAATGTGAAATTGGAAAATTTGCACATTCAGGGTTCCCAATCATATGGGACACCTACCATGTACATAATACGCGGGTGGGCGCTGTGGTCTAAACCACTGAGCCTCTTGGGTTTGCCAGTCAGAAGGTCAGCGGTTCGAATCCCTGTGACGGAGTGATCTCCCATGGCTCTGTCCCAGGTCCTGCCAACCTAGCAGTTTGAAAGCACACCAGTGCAAGTAGATAAATGGGTACCGCTGTGGCGGGAAGGTAAACGGCATTTCCGTGTGCTCTGGTTTCCGTCACGGTGTTCCGTTGCACCAGAACCAGTTTAGTCATGTTGGCTACATGACCTGGAAAGCTGTCTGTGGACAAGCAAGATTTGGCTTGAGAGAGTCTTTGAACCTCTTTTGTTGACCAGCAACATTACACTATCCATTTTTAAGTTCGGAATAGAGTAGTTGCTTTGGAAGACGATAATCAGGCATCCGCACAACATGACCAGTCCAACAAAGCTGATATTGAAGAATCATTGCTTTGACACTGGTGATTTTTGCTTCTTCCAGTACACTGGCAATAGTTCACCTGTCTTCCCACCAGAAGTAAGGTAGCAGGCAACCTCAGCTGAGGTTCACCCTCATGGTTTTATCTTCCACTGTTCCTAAGGGTCTTGAGCTTTCCAGTCACCACATCCTACACCACGTCTTAGGCTTGTGAGGCTAAATAAGTATGATAAATCAATGTGAACCCTGTTGAAATGATCAATAATAAAACAGTATTATTGTGCATGCTGCTGTTCGGACTCCCAAGTCAAATGCATTGCATTTGTCTTTGTCTTTACATCAACAATAGCATGCACATTTTTAAAAATACATTCGTTTAAATTGTAGCATTGCTGACCGAATCTCTAGGCATGCCGGTGGTTAATGTGCTTAGGAAAATATCACCTACATTTGCTGCAGTTTTGATAAACTTAATATATCTGTACGTGCGGCTCCCAAAACTAACCTTGAATCTAATTTTATGTTTTTTCAGAGGCACAACTTCACCTGTCTTGGGCAAGACAAATGTGCAGAATCTAATGTCAGTTCCGTGCAAATGCAAGGCGATTCTGATTATTTCATCAACCATCTGGGGGTCCCGGCTCTGCAATTTTCATACCAAGATTCGACAGCATTACAGGTAATTGCTAATGAAATCACCAGACAGGACAGGCTAATCAGAAAGCTAAATCTGGCTTCCCTCAGCAAATTCTGCCCCTATCAAGTAGATGGTTTGTCAGAAGCTGCTGGCTCATTTGTTTGCTTCTCTTGAAAGGTATGGATGTTCCTGCAGAGTATTTGGTCTCATCAGCTCTCCCTCGAAGTGCGTGTCATGTTCCATTGGAGAGGGAAATGTGCGCTGTCTCTTGCATTTTCATGCAAGCAGTCATAACAAGGAAATTGCTGCAGCAGGATTAACATCGGAACATAATTGTAATATTCACAGCAACATGGGATGTGCAAAGTGGGGCTTTTTTTTTTTTGCTGTTTTACGCTGAAGGTTGGGCTTGTGTGCTGTCCCTGATATTAAGCGCAAGGGGATTATATGTATACAAAGCATTCTTTGCCTAGGAAATAAGGGGACAGTGGAGGAATATGTGAGTGGAGAGAAGAAAAATGATACCAATATTTCTAGGGAGCTTTTCTTCTGCCTGCGTTAAATATGTTAAAGGATTATTATCACCACCTCCATCATAATTTATTGCCACAATGATTTCTTTTACCTCCCTTCCAAGTTTTACGGGCAAACGGTTGCAGCACCAGGAGTTCCGAGATACCATCCTATGCACTTTAAAGAGAACGTTAATAGCAACGTTGGTGTGTGTTTGTGTATGTCTGTGTGATTTTGGATCGGGTCCACAGCACTGGGAGAGAGTTAACCTCTTCCGCAACTCCAGAAACACATTCTTTTTTTACAGTCTGTAGCAGGGGTCAGCAAACTTAGCGCGCCGGTGTGTCCAGCGCCGATCGCGCGGCAGGCTGGAGGGCGGGGTAGAAACACGCTATTTCCAGTGCACATCCGGGTCGGAGGAGCACCAGAAATAGCTTGTGCACGTGTGCACAGGCCTCCTCCGACCCGGAAGTGCACCGGAAATAAGGCTTGTGCATGCGCACAAGCTATTTCCGGTGCCCCTCCGACCTGGAAGTGGGCAGCTGCTCAGCGCAGCGCTGGTAAGAGTGGGCAGTGGGCAGCGGGGGTCACCGTGGGGTGGTTAAACAAGTCCCTTGGGCCTTATCCAGCCCATGGGCCTTAGTTTGGGTATCCCTGGACGGAAGTGTCCCCTTCTGCAACCATTTCCCTTGCAGGGGAAACTACATAGGTACAATTCAGGTTAGCCCTCCCTGCTCCAGTCCCAATCTGAATAATCCAATTTCACCACTCTGCCCTCTGTGCACCCCACTCCCACCTGCCCTTAGATGCTATTCACATTTAATTTTAAAGGCAAGTGAGTGCTGATCACAGGGCTCCCAAACTAGTCTGGCCCAAACTGGAACCAAACTGAGTTTGGAGGATTTTTGTTTCTTGTCTTAAAAAAAGAAAGAAAAGATATCAGAGCAAATGGCACTGACATAATTTATTGTTATAAATGATGGGTTCTGTTGGATGCAGAGCATTTGGAGGGAAATGAAGCTGGCAATCCCTATTTAGGGTTTTTAATGTTTGCAAGATAGTACAATTTCAAAGTGAAATCTGAAGATGTTTCACATTTACAAACGACAACAAGGGTAACTTTGTTTTGGCTCCGAATTTACATCAATGCTCCCAGCACAACGGGAATCTAGCAGAGGAGGCACTCCTGTGTATGTTCTAGAGAGCCAGTGTGGTGTAGTGGTTAAGAGTGGTGGATTCGTAATCTGGTGAACCGGGTTCACTTCCCCGCTCCTCCACATGCAGCTGCTGGGTGACTTGGGCTAGTCACACTTCTTTGAAGTCTCTCAGCCCCACTCACCTCACAGAGTGTTTGTTGTGGGGAAGGAAGGGAAAGGAGATTGTTAGCCCCTTTGAGATTCCTTAAGGAGAGTGAAAGGCGGGATATCAAGTCCAAACTCTTCTTCTTCTTCTTCTTCTTCTTCTTCTTCTTCTTCTTCTTCTTCTTCTTCTTCCACTAAACTTGCAGACATTCGACGAAGCTAAATGTTGGAAGATTCAGGGCAGATAAAAGAAAGCACTTATTTACACAGTGCATAGTTGAAAGATGGAATTCCCTCCCACATGTGGCAGTGATGGCCACCAATTTGCATGACTGTAAAAGAAAATTAGACAAATTCATGGAGGAGAGGGCTATCGAGGGCTACTAGCCAGAAGGGCTATGCTCTGACTCCATAGTCAAAGGCAGCAATGCATCTGAATTCCAGTTGCTGGGAATCACAGGAGGGGGGGGAGAATTCCTCTTGTACTCAAATCTTGCTTGTGGGTTTCCCACAGGCATCTAGTTGGCCACTGTGAGAACACAGCCATTCACCTGACCCATCAAGCGCATCGTATGTCCTTATGCGCATATGAAAACAGCATACTTGGGAAAAGATGGATCTGCAGCTGTGGTAACATACCCAATGTTTTAAATGTGTTTTCTGTCATGGTCCTTTTGGAGAAGTTTCATTATTTTATTTATTCCATGCACATTCCATTACCCGCCTAAATGGAAAGCTCAAATCGAGTAGCGGGAGCTTGGAACCCGTTGTGCGTTGGCATCTGCACCACTAATTTTCCCATAATTAAATCTCCGCGAACACAGAGCAATCTCTGGGTTTGCCAAATGGCGGAGTCGTTTCTTCCACCCTGCCCAACGAACCCCCCCTCCACTCCGCACAGACACATTTTAAAAGAAATGGTTGCATTAATTGAAACGTCTGTAGATGGTATCCTTTCTTTTTAGCAAGGCAGCTTTTCAGTGTGTAAAACACTGTTGCACCTTATTAGGAAAATCATTCCGTTTCAGATTAAGTATAAGGCAGAGGTTGTCGTAAAAGAAATGGAAAAGCAGATGTTCTCTGATTAAGAGTGCAATGTTTATGACAGGCTTGTGGTCCAATGCTCATTTCTTTTGTCACTTAACAGCTGTTCTATGTAACTTCCGTTCCAGAGCTGTGTGTTCACTAATCTATATAAGAATCTATGGGCTCCGATGACATCAAAGCATGCACAGAAGCCATTTTTCTTTCAGTCATCTATGAGAGAGAGAGAGAGAGAGAGAGGCCTTCTCCATAGCCAACTGGACTGGTGAGGCAGAAGTCAGGGAGACCAACAGCAGGGGCGTAGCAACGGGGGAGGCGGGGGGCGGGCCGCCCTGGGTTCCACCCCAGAGGGGGGTGACACTTTAAAAAAATATTTTTTAATTTTTTTTATTTTTTTTATTTTAACTTCATTGAAAAAAAGAGATAATAGACACACACACAACCCCCCACACCTCACAAAGTGGCACCATCAGAGGGGGGTGACACTTTTTAATTTTTTTTTGTTTTTATTTTTTTAAAATTTAAATTTTATTTTTTTAATTTTAACTTTATTGAAAAAAAGAGATAATATGCACACACACACACACAAAACCCCCACACCTCGCAAAGTGGCACCATCAGAGGGGGGTGACACTTTTTAATTTTAAAATTTTTTTAAAAAATAAAGTGGTGGGGAGTGACAAAAAAAATTCCGCCCCCGGGTACCACCGGGGCTTGCTATGCCTCTGACCAACAGTAGGTAGAGGCAGATACCTCTCCTGATTGATTGAGAGAGACTCTTAACCTTTCTGAAGTACAAGAACTCAGGGCAGTAAACAAACTTAAAAACAAAAACAACTCAACGTTATTTCATACAATTGCAATTGATTAAAAGAGAAACTCTGCCATTTTGAATTAACATTTTTTTTGGGGGGGGACAGGGCTGGATTTAGGTTTGATGAGGCCCTAAGCTACTGAAGGTAATGGGGCTCTTTATACATCCAGTTGTCCTTAGTCCTTAGTCAACAACAATTTGGCGCTGTTTTTTTGTTGTTGTTGTTGAATATATGCTATATGGTAATTTATGGATCTAATAGGTATCTAAAGCCATTACAAAATATGTATTATTTTATCAAAGTAATTGTTGAACTGAAATACAATTAAGAAGAAGTATATTAATAGTGAAATAATTATTAAGCTCTAACTTAAAACGATTGGGGGCCCATTACTTACATCATAGGAGCATACACAATGCAAAACACTGTTGCTGTATGTAGGTTTTATTTTATTTGTTTTTTATCTTATATTTTAGAAATGCACATCCAGGTGTGTTTTTTCTTTAATTCTTTTTGGGGGGCCAAGAGAGTGGGGCCCTAAGCTATAGCTTGTTTAGCTTGTACGTAAACCCGGCACTGGGGGGAAACCTCTGCTAAAATAAAGCCACTTCTCACACTCCCATCTCCACTTGGGAGATTTCTGGAGGGGGCATATTTACCACGTGAGGTGAGACATGTGGCAATGAGAGGCAGGCTCTTATGGTGGTCCACAGACAGCTTTCCGGGTCATGTGACCAGCATGACTAAACCGCTTCTGGCACGACTGAACACCGTGACGGAAACCAGAGCGCAAGGAAATGCCGTTTACCTTCCCGCTGCAGTGGTACCTATTTATCTACTTGCACTGGTGTGCTTTCAAACTGCTAGGTTGGCAGAAGCTGGAACAGAGCAATGGAAGCTCACCCCAACGCAGGGATTCGAACCGCCAACCCCAAGCCCAAGAGGCTCAGTGGTTTAGACCACAGAGCTGCCCCACTAAACAAGTGATATTTTTTTTACAAGTGTAGAATGAGTATTGTGTGGCAAATGCAACAGGGCCAGTTCTGCAGATCAGAGTGGTTGAGTGTACCTAAACAGTACACATATGTATAATCAAAGACATATATGCCCATTCCAAGTGATTTCTCAGATGAAATGTCTCCATCAGCAATATGTTCTGAACCTGTGCATATAAGACTATGTGGTCAGGCCTCCTTGAAATATTACACTCTGTCATGAATAGCCAGAGGCAGGTGTGATAGCTGGGTAGGGAAGCACGGCCAAATCTTCCTTCCCACCATAGTGGAGGAATCAGAAAGGGTATATTGTTCAGTCTGAATGGGAGACCCGCCGCTGATCATAAATTCTAAGGCAGGCGGGCCAAACCTCATCTCCCTTTAAGTAGTTAAACCATTGTTGCAACCGATGACAAAACGGGAACATTTTCTCTGGTCCCCAATTAAGTCTTTAAAAAGGCTAATCTTAAAGAGAATGTTATTGGCATAATTGTCCCCAAAGACCCGGTATAGATCTTTTTGGAAAAGACTGATGATTATCCATTGCTTTTATTGCATAAAAAATTGACCTTGACTCATCACAGCAAAAATGAATTAAGGCAAGGCGTCAAATTTAAGTTGCCAAGGAGAATATAGTGCTTCTGTTGATTTTCTTAGGGAGGGGAGGTGCTCCGAGCTTCATTTAACGACCTTTTCCTCATGACCTCCTACATAAAACCTCCCTCAAAGCTGCCATTTATATCTATTGATCATATGCCCCCCAATTAATTATGAATGAGAACACCTCTATTAATCTTTGGTTTGTAATTATAATTTTAATTCCTTTGTAGTTAATCTTTTATATATGTTTGACTATTCTTACTTTATGCATAACAATTAAAATTAAGAGCCAAATCATTGGCTCTCGGTGCAGTTACATCTCCCCTGTGCCAAGTTTATAAGCGGCTTCCACACTAGAAGAAGTCATCCCAGTCTGTCTGAGTAGGGTGTCAAGCACCATGTAAGGTGAAAGGTAAAGGACCCCTGGAGGGTTAAGTCCAGTCAAAGGCGACTACGGGGTTGCGGTACTCATCTCGCTTTCAGGCCAAGAGAGCTGGCGTTTGTCCACAGACAGCTTTCTGGGTCATGTGGCCAGCATGACTAAACCACTTCCGGCGCAATGGAACACCGTGACGGAAACCAGAGCACACGCAAATGCTGTTTACCTTCCCGCCACAGTGCTACCTATTTATCTACTTGCACTGGTGTGCTTTTGAACTGCTAGGTTGGCAGGAGCTGGGACAGAGCAACGGGAGCTCACTCTGTCGCGGGGATTTGAACCACCAACCTACCGATCGGCAAGCCCAAGGGCTTTAGACCACAGCGCCACCTGTGCCCAAGCACCATGTGGCTCTATTCTATATGCATATAGGTTATCAGACACAGGAGCCCTTCCTCCCAAAGGAAAGGAACATAAAGCATGATAAATCTGGAGCAGATGTGGTGATAGCATGCAGAGCCTGTACAGTGGTACCTCAGGTTACATACGCTTCAGGTTACATACGCTTCAGGTTAAGAACTCCACTAACCCAGAAATAATGCTTCAGGTTAAGAACTTTGCTTCAGGATAAGAACAGAAATTGTGCTCTGGTGGTGCGGCGGCAGCAGGAGGCCCCATTAGCTAAAGTGGTGCTTCAGGTTAAGAACAATTTCAGGTTAAGAACAGACCTCTGGAACGAATTATTCAGAGGTACCACTGTACTGCACAATTGTAAATCTCTGTGCTAACAGAACGAATTCATGGGATGCCACCCGTTTTTCCTCCCTCGTTACTTTCCTTAACAATACTGGTCCCTGAACCTGAAAAATTAAAGGAGAGAGAGAAAGTGTCACATTAAGCAGAATATGTTTGGCACTATGTCCTGTGTTTTTGCTGGGTGACTGCTCCTTATCAGCATTTGACACCTGACACGATGGAGCCTTGGAGCGCTAGGCCTTGGTGCTCAGACGCTGCTGCCCCAGTCTCCCACCTCTGTTCGGCTGCTGCATTTAACCTGAACTGTGCAGAATCTGGAGGCGGAAGAAAGCTAAATGCTTAACAAAATGCCTGTGTAGGCAGGCGGGTGGATTTTTTTCTTAAGAGCAAACTTGCTAGTGGCCATTAGATTCTGATTAGCTTTATTATTGAGTATATTATAGGTCATGTGGACAGTTAATCTTGGATAATCTCCACACAGTTTTCAATTATTAATTAACATTTCTCCCTGAAAATGGCTTGGTGGCTCAGAGCTTATGCTATATGCTGTCACGCACTGTCACAAATTATCCCCAGTAATGATTTGAGGAGGCTAAATGGCTTTTCTTGAGACTATGAGGCCTATCCTTAACGTCTTTCTAATACTCATGCAACAGTGTAGTTTCATACCTTGGGGAGGTGCGGGGAGTATAGAACTTAGGCAGTCCAAGAAACAAACTTCCTTTCTCCCCATCCATTTTTCCCCTGTTTGACTCAGTGCAAAAATATTATACCGCTAATACAGTGTGTGTGTGTGTGTGTGTGTGTGTGTGTGTGTAGCATTCATATGTATTATAAATGCATGGATTGTAAGTTTGGCAGTGTGTCTGGATGTCCTAGGTTGCTCAGATGACAAGACTCCCCTCTCATCCTCATGGTCCAAAGGAAAGCAGAACAATACAGTGGTACCTCGGGTTAAGAACTTAATTCGTTCTGGAGGTCCATTCTTAACCTGAAGCTGTTCTTAACCTGAGGTACCACTTTAGCTAATGGGGCCTCCCACTGCATGATTTCTGTTCTCACCCTGAAGCAAAGTTCTTAACCCAAGATACTATTTTTGGGTTAGTGGAGTCTCTAACCTGAAGCATCTGTAACCTGAAGCATCTATAACCCAAATTACCACTATATGTTTGGTTCCTTCTTGGCTGCCCGAGTTGCCAGAAGGAGATGTAAAACCACCTTAGGGACTCCACTCTGAATTTGTGTAGGGTTTACACAAACCTTAGCCTTTTCTTGTCCTGCAAGGAAACAGAAGTTTAGGACTTTCCTTCGTCTACAGAAGCCACCTTCCCAGGTTTACAGGCCCCATCCTTTACTATAACCGTTGTCATTCCTCTCTCTCTCTCTCCCTCTCTTTTTCTCTCCAGAGTATCCTTTCCCCTTCCTTCCTTCCTTCCTTCCTTCCTTCCTTCCTTCCTTCCTTCCTTCCTTCCTTCCTTCCTTCCTTCCTTCCTTCCTTCCTTCCTGTCATGCTAAACTTTTACACCATCCTCATTGCCATGGCGACTGAGTTTACAGAGCCACCAGTAAACAGATTTGTGCATATGAGTTTTTATTATAAAAATAAAAAAGCTGTATATATGTGTTCTCTTAACACTTGGCTCCTCTGACTTGCAGAAGAAGGGGGGCGGGGAGAAAGCAAGAGAGAGAGAAACAAAGTACAGTTATACCTCAGGTTGCGCTTGCTGCGGGTTGCACGTTTTTGGGATACGGACGCGCCGTACCTGGAAGTACCAGAACAGGTTACTTCTGGGTCTCAGCGCTCATGCATGCGCAGAAGCGCTAAATCGCGACCAGCACATGCGCAGACGCAGTGCTGCGGGTTGCGAACGCTGCGGGTTGCGAACGTGCCTCCCGCACGGATCATGTTCGCAAACCAAATGTCCACTGTACTGCATAAGTTGTCTTTTTTAAGCTGAGACATTTAGTCCAGAGCAGGGGTAGGCAACCTAAGGCCCATGGGCTGGATGCGGCCCAATCACCTTCTCAATCCGGCCCGTAGACCGTCCGGGAATCAATGTGTTTTTACATGCATAGAATGTGTCCTTTTATTTAAAATGCATCTCTGGGTTATTTGTGGGGCATAGGAATTCGTTCATTTATTTTTTTCAAAATATAGTCCAGCCCACCACATGGTCTGAGCGACGGTGGACCGGCCCATGGCTGGAAAAGGTTGCTGACCCCTGGTCTAGAGCTTGAGTCTTTCTCTTTTGCTTGTGCATTGATTCAAGCTATTGCTAAAAGAGATTAACAAAATATTGAGAATGCAGTTCAAGACAAAGAATGGAATTAAACACCGTAACTATTACAGATGTTCCATCTTTTATAAGCCTCTATCATTTATATCTCCTTTGCCTCTGAGTTATCTTAACAACAGCAACCCAAATACTTTAGCCTTTATTCATATAGAAAACAACCCAAACTCACTCCTAAACCTTTTATAATAATAATAATATAATTTATTATTTATACCCCACCCATCTGGCTGTGTTTCCCCATTCACTCTGGGCCGCTCCCAGCAGAATATTAAAAATACAATAAAAGATCAAACATTTTAAAAACTTCCCTAAAGAGGGCTGCCTTCAGATGTCTTCTAAAAGTCAGATAGTTGTTTATGTCCTTGACATCTGGTGGGAGGGCGTTGCACAGGGCAGGCGCCGCTACCAAGAAGGCCCTCTGCCTGGTTCCCTGTAACTTGGCTTCTCACAGTGAGGGAACCACCACAAGACCCTCGGAGCTGGACCTCAGTGTCTGGGTTGAACGATGGGGGTGGAGACGCTCCTTCAGGTATACTGAGCCAAGGCCATTTAGGGCTTTAAAGATCAGCAGCAACACTTTGAATTGTGCTTGGAAACATTTTTTTTTTAATTATTAGTAATGGGCCATGGTCCCAAGTGGAAGTCCTGGCTCTAACCTTTACAGCTGTTATGTACTGAGCTGAATCCTAGAACAATAGGATCCAAAATGCAGCAGTCTGCTTGGTCCTAGAACAATAGGATCCAGAATGCAGCTCCAGGTGGAAGTGAATCAGCGACCTGATTGGCCTACAGGAGTAGCCCGTAATTAGCCAATCACATGGGGCCTATTGTGTAAATAATGTCTATATAGCAGGCGTTTTGGGGAAAGATTCATTCCTTGCTACTATGAGCTGAATAAAGAGCATGAAATTCACACTTGACTCTGAGTATATTTCAACAGCCCTAAATAGTCTGGATTCAGGAAAGGCATTCGTACCCTCGAGAAGTTCTTCCTTGTCATTTGAACTCATTTGGTTTGGGTCCTGCTCTCCGGAGAAGCAGCAAACAAATTTGCTCCATCATCCACGTGACAGCACTTTAAACATTCCAGTGACACTTGAAATTGTGCAGGCAATGCATGGTTAAATCTCAGAGGCAGAATAGGCATTACAGATAGTGAGCTGGAGTCTTCCTGTTGGTGCCTTCATAGCTCTTTCAGTACCAAAATTACTATTACATATGCAAAATGTGTGTGGGTTTTTTAAATGCAAATTGTCATGACTTGTACATGCCACATAATTTAACTTATCGTGATGTAGATTTCTTTGTCCCCCTTTCTCTTCCACATTGCCCTGGGCAAAGTTTGATTGAGCCACAGAAGAAAGCCTTCTGCAATGAGAGTGATTCCCTGATACTTTCCGCATTTACTACAACAGGCTAGGATGGAGAGGATGATTGGCATTTATTAAGAGTGGAAAATAGAGCACAGCCATCATCATCCTTTTCGCTTTTATGCTCTTCCATAATCTAGAGACATATCCAGCTCTCAAAATAACCAATAGCCATTCTAAAACATTATCTGTTTGTTGCTCAACTCTTTCATTCTGACCGTTTCTGATAGCGTTTAGCTCGTAACATGAGGTGCTTTTTTCTGCTGCGATAACAAGGCAGGTAGATCAAGATTATGGCTGCTATTATTAGTTTGTTTCAGAAAATAATGTGTTGTACATTATTAAAAACCAACCTGGATATCTCTCTCCCTCTCTCTCTCTCTCTCTCTCTCTCTCTCTCTCTCTCTCTCTCTCTCTCTCCTTATTTATTGATGGATGTAAATTTAGCATGAAGTATTTTATGCCAGCTGTCCAAATTCTGGCTATGTAAGACTTCCAGGACATTTATTTTTACCACCTAAGTCATAAAAGTTGTTTTCCATATCTTCAGTCAAACGCAAGTACAGGCCAAAAAAAGAAGAAGATGGGGGAAGCATAAAAATTCCCGTGTTGCGTTACTCCTAGCCTATGCAGAGATACAGTAATATCATGGTCCACAAAGCAAATTGGGTGGGTAAGGGGGGGGGGGTGGAGATACAAAGAGGAGGTGTTCGGTTAAAATACACTAAAGAGTCTTGACAGTTGGAAATTGTATCTTCTTTGGAGGGAATGCATAATGATTTTTATTTCGTTTGAAATATGCAGAACTTTCTGAAGGTAACTTTCACCCTCTGTTATTACTTTCACAGCATACTCTCTCTCGATAGATACAGGTAGATGATGATAGATAAATGATAGATAGATAGATAGATAGATAGATAGATAGATAGATAGATAGATACAGGTATACATATTGTAGATACACTCACAGTTATAATTGCTAAGTGAGCAATTGGTGGCATTCTCACTGTTTTCCCCACTGTTTACATTTGTAAAATTTATTTTGCATTATCTTATTTTAACATTTAGATTCCTTGCTATCTGTACCATGTGATAAATGAGCTGACACAAAGATTCATCCGTATATCTCTGTAAACACTGAAGACATTCCTCAGGGAAGGGGCATCCTGTTCACCCAATGCCGGATTTACGTAAAAGCTAAACAAGCTATAACTTAGGGCCCCACTCTCTTGGGGGGGGGGGCAAAAAATTAAAGGGGAAAAAAGATGTAAATTCTGTGTCCAGGACGGCTGTCTACCAGCTCCATCTGGTACGCAGGCTGAGACCCTACCTGCCCGCAGACTGTCTCGCCAGAGTGGTGCATGCTCTAGTTATCTCCCGCTTGGACTACTGCAATGCGCTCTACGTGGGGCTACCTTTGAAGGTGACCCGGAAACTGCAATTAATCCAGAATGCGGCGGCTAGACTGGTGACTGGGAGTGGCCGCTGGGACCACATAACACTGGTCCTGAGAAAACTACATTGGCTCCCAGTACATTTCCGAGCACAATTCAAAGTGTTGGTGCTGACCTTTAAAGCCCTAAACGGCCTCGGTCCTGTATACCTGAAGGAGCGTCTCCACCCCCATCGTTCAGCCCGGACACTGAGATCCAGCGCCGAGGGCCTTTTGACGGTTCCCTCATTGCGAGAAGTGAGGTTACAGGGAACCAGACAGAGGGCCTTCTCGGTAGTGGCGCCCTCCCTGTGGAACGCCCTTCCAGTAGATGTCAAGGAAATAAGCAGCTATCCTATTTTTAAAAGATATCTGAAGGCAGCCCTGTTTAGGGAAGTTTTTAATATTTAACGCTGTACTGTTTTAACATTTGACTGGAAACCGCCCAGAGTGGCTGAGGAAACTCGGCCAGATGGGCGGGGTAAAAATAACAAATTATTATTATTATTATATTATTAAATTTCCAAAATATAAGATAAAAAAACAAATAAAATAAAACCTACACACAGCAACAGTGTTTTTTTTGTTTGTTTTTTAAATAATTTTTATTGGGTTTTACATTTTTTAAGCACAATACATTACATTTCGGTCAGGTTTCATTGCCCCTCCCTCTCTCCCGAGGGAGGCTTAAATCTTACCCCCCCTCTCACAGAGGAATACCCATTCTTGTTACCCCTGACCTTAATCAATGCCTTAGCTTTGCGTCGGTCTAACCCTATTCCCGGGCAGACCACTCTTGGTTTATAGCATAATACCCATGACCTCCTCCATACCTCCCAATTGGTTACATATTCATAACATATTTACCTTTCAGGTTCATACTTCTTACATTACATCTTCATCAAATCATCTTTTTTTTTTAATCTTACTTAAAACACACCTTGGCGTCTAACTTCTATTTCAACTATTGGTTTCCTCCCCGCCTCCCCTTAGTCTTCAGTCTCCTAGCTTTTGAAAATTTTTCACATACTCATATCCTAGGCCGTATCCATTAATCTAAAATCCACAAAAATAAAAAAACCATCCAATATTATCAAATAGTGTCCATCATCCTTCCCCCCGTTTTTCTAAAGTCCAGACCCAGGTACTTGCTTGCACCTGGGCTTCCTCATCATATCTTCTGTACCCCTCTTCTTTTTTTCTTCCAAAGTATATCTTCCTGGTTGGTGCCGTTGTCTTCTTTCGTTTCTCCATTCTATATTTTTTCCTTCGTTTCTCCATTCTTACTTTGTTACGCTGAGAGATGTTTTTCCTACACCGGGGTTTGTCTTTGACCTTGAGGGGGATTTCTCCCCCTTCCTCCTTTTGTGCAGCTGGCACTACGTCACTTTTATTTAGAGTTCCTCTTATCTTCTCTGTCCCGGCTCGGAATTCCAGGCTTATTTCTTGTATTTTTTCAAGGATCTTTCTCAGCCGGCAAGGCACAAATCATCCGCCATGTTCAAGAACACAGCCTTACGCAGTTAACCACAGAGCCGCTTCCACATACAAAATCCACTTTTCAAGTTCAAAGTCCAACAGTTCCGATCCAAGTCCACCTTTATATCCAAATTATCAGCCAGGTTCCCGCGACCAGGGGTGGCAGGGAGCTTGAATCTCTATTGTTAATTTAAATATTTAATTATATTCCAATCGCGCCGGTATCAAAATTTCCTGTTCAAATGTTACAATTGCAAGGGATGGACCTCCATGTTTGGCATCCCAATGCTGAATTAATTAAGTCCAATTCCTTTTTGTATTCACATTTCCGGGTCAAATGTTCAGTTTTGGAGAAATCAGCGCGCTCGCTAGGGAACGGTCTCGCAGCTTCCACCCGACGGGGCTTGTGTGATCCGCTGAGCTCCGCCTCCCCCACTCACTCTCGGCAGCCCTTGCTCGGGTCTGCCGGGGAGTAGGGAGGCGTTTCGAGCCACTGCCGGATCCTAGGACCCCGGGATGCCCTTCCCGGGGGGTTTTGGGGGCTGCGGCGCTGTCGCAGGCTCCCCTTTGCCCGGTCGGGTCGGGGTATGTCAGGAGCGACATGTCCCCCCGACCGTTCCCTCCGGCACGCCGACCGGAAGTCCTCCACAGCAACAGTGTTTTGTGCTGTGTCCGGAAGCTATACGCCGGCTCCCTCAGCCAGTAATGCGAGATGAGCGCCGCAACCCCAGAGTCATCCGCGACTGGACCTAATGGTCAGGGGTCCCTTTACCTTTTAGGCTCCTATGATTCAAATAATGGGCCCTGCCTGCTAGCCTGCTCCCTAAAATATCCCCGGTTTGCTCAATTCTATATACATTGGTACCTTGGTTCTCAAACTTAATCCGTTCCGGAAGTCTGTTCCAAAACGTTCCAAAACCAAGGCGCGATTTGCCAAAGAAAGTAATGCAAAATGGAATAATCCGTTCCAGACTTTTAAAAAACAACCCCTAAAACATTGTATTTCACTATTAATGTACTTCTTCTTAATTGTATTTCAGTTCAACAATTACTTTGATTAAATACATATTTTGTTATGTGCAAATGGCTTTATATACCTATGGGGTCCATAAATTGCCATATAGCATATATTCAACACAAAAAACAGCAACAATTTGTTGTTGACAAAGGACAGCTGGACATATAAGGGACCCAATACCTTCAGTAGCTTAGGGCTCATCAAACCTAGATCCAGCCCTGTGTTCACCCCATACTCTCCCCTTCCACCCATAATTGGTGTTTTGCACACTTGGGCTATACTGCATCATTTATTTCTTTATACCCCCTTTTTTGTTTTATTCCGTTTTGGAGGTGGTTCCTTGCTGTCTGAAAGGAGAAGCCAGTGTGGTGTAGTGGTTAGAGCATTGGACCATGACCTGGGAGGCCAGGATTCAAATCCCCACTCAACCACAAAGCTCACAGGGTGACCTTGGACCAGTCACTCTCTCTCTCAACCTAGCCTACCTGGCAGGGTTGTTGTGAGCATAAAATGGGGAGGAAGAGAACTGTGTTCACCACCCTGAGGTGCTGGGAGGAAAGGTGGCATATAAACATATTGAATGAATGAATGAATGAATGAATGAATGAATGAATAGGATGTTTTACAGTGCTGATGTTTTAAAATAAAAAGGTTGCAGGTCAGATGCAACCACTAAATAAAGAAATAAATAGGTTTATTCAAAGCATTTCAAAAGGCTGCCACAACAGCCTATTACTATCAGTGATTAGACCACCCCTGGACTCAAGTTTTTAACTTGAAAATACACGTCACAAAAGGAAGGAGGACTGGGGAAGAGGAAGAAGAAGAAAAACTCAAGAACTGTTCTTAATTACAAAGCTCTTGTAACAAGCAGCTGAGTTCAAGGAAAGTAGAAGAGAAACGTTGCTGGTACAGTCATACCTCGTGTTGTGTTAGGTTCATGTTGCGTCTTTTTGGCTTGTGAACGTGGAAAACCCGGAAGTGTATGCTTCCGGGATTCGCCATGCGTGTGTGCACAGAAGTGTTCTGCGCGCTTCGTGCATGTGCGGAAGCGCTCTATCGCGCCGTGCATGTGCGCAGAAACGACGCTCTAGTTACGGACTTTTTGTATGGATCGAGAATGGATCGAGTCCGTAACTAGAGGTACCACTGTATTTCATCCAAGCTCTTGAAGTCCTGCACTCCAATCTCTCTCCCTCTCCGATAGCCTGACAGAATGTCTGCTGTAGTTTGCAGCTGACGGAGGAGCCAAAAAATGCTATTCTTTAAACAGATGAGACAGAGAGGCTGCACAGTCCCATCTCTCTCCATCTCCGAATGTGAAAGTAATATAAAAACCATCTCCAAATATCAATAAAACTTAATTAAGAAACACAGTACAACAGTTACACCTAGAGACTGGCGAAACACGGCAAAGCAGAGAATGACTAATAACCGGCTGAATTGTCTCTCAACAAAATTGGCGGGAGTTGAGGAGAGAGAGGTGACCTGTTGGGGGCTCCCGGGGAAGGAATTCCAGAGAGACAGAACAATTACTGAGATGGCTTCTTGCCCCATCACTCTTATCATGAAGGGTCTTGGAGTAACATCTCCTCTGAGGACCTTTTTTTAAAAAAAAGAATGTTTATTTGCAAATATAACAAAAAGAAAGAGAGAAAAAACACTGCCAGCTGATATTAACTATACAGCCTAGGCTGTAAAATGTTGTAATCTGCATTACAGAACCTGAGGTGTTTTAACGGTGGTTCTCAAACCCTTTGGAGCCACTGCCCCATTTGTTCTATGAACTCATCCCCAGTGCCTCCTATAATAATAATAATAATAATAATAATAATAATAATAATAATAATAATTTATTTATACCCCGCCTGGCTGCGTTTCCCCAGCCACTCTGGGGGGCTTCCAACAAGATATTAAATACAGTAGTCTGTCAAACATTAAAAGCCTCCCTAAACAGGGCTGCCCTCAGATGTCTTCTAAAAGTCTGGTAGTTGTTTTTCTCTTTGACATCTGGTGGGAGGGCTCTTAAAAAGCATTATTCAAATAGCAGTTTGCATGATGCAGTCTGTTGGCATCTGTCTGTCTTGGGAGACAATGGAGAGGTGCACCTTTGTGGGTGAAGTCACGCTGTTGCAAGGTTGTAGCACTTGCTGTGGCTGTATATAGTGGCACCTCGGATTACAGACGCTTCAGGTTACAGACTCCGGATTACTGATGCTTCAGGTTACAGACTCCGCTAACCCAGAAATAGTACCTCACGTTAAGAACTTTGCTTCAGGATGAGAACAGAAATCACACGGTGGCGGCAGCGGGAGGCCCCATTAGCTAAAGTGGTACCTCAGGTTAAGAACAGTTTCAGGTTAAGAACGGACCTCCAGAACGAATTAAGTTCTTAATCCAAGGTACCACTGTGTACCGATACAGGAGACACATGTTTTGTTGCAGCTGGGGCAGATGAAGGCGTCCATTTGTCCTGCTGCAGATTCAGCATGGTGTTTCCCATGCAAGGAACTGTTACGCACTTCCAGCTCTGGTTAGCCAAATCATTTAACGCTTCAGTTTTGCATAGGTGTCATAGCCGCTTTTCCTGTTACCCTTGCCAAAAATGACAAGTTCTCCATCCAAGGCAGGAAACTCATGCACAGAGGTCCAAGCAGCTGTTACAGAAGAAACACAGGCATGGCATCATGTTATCCATGTGGATCCATCATTGCAGTTCTACTATGTGCCTAAAACATACAAGGACTACTGAGTGTGATGACTATTATATTAGGCCTAGCGAGGCCCAGATTAACAGCAACAAGTCACCAGTGTGACTTTGCGATAGGGTTGGTTTTTATTTTCTTGTCAAGAGCAGGCCCGTGCCCACCAAGTGACAACCCAAGCACAGTGTAGGCTAGCCTCCAACATTTTTCTGATGAAAATAGGGATGTCCTAATGAAAAGCAGAGGGACACAGGTGGCACTGGGGGTTAAAACACAGAGCCTAGGGCTTGCCGATCACAAGGCCGGCGGTTCGAATCCCCGCGACGGGGTGAGCTCCCGTTGCTTGGTCCCTGCTCCTGCCAACCTAGCAGTTCGAAAGCACGTCAAAGTGCAAGTAGATAAATAGGTACTGCTCCGGCGGGAAGGTAAACAGCGTTTCCGTGCGCTGCTCTGGTTCGCCAGAAGCGGCTTAGTCATGCTGGCCACATGACCCGGAAGCTGTACGCCGGCTCCCTCAGCCAATAAAGCGAGATGAGTGCCGCAACCCCAGAGTCGGTCACGACTGGACCTAATGGTCAGGGGCCCCTTTACCTAATGAAAAGCAGGACATTCTGGGATCAGAAACTGGGCCAGCTATTGTAAATCTGGGACTGTCCCTGGAAAATAGGGACACTTGGAGGGTCTGTTTCAACTTGGATGCACACAAAGTTTTGCAATTCTCAGCCAGGCAGGTATAGATTGTATGGAGACGTTCTTCATTTTTGATCCTCAAAAAGTGCAGACCATGAAAGATACTAATAATAGAAGGATGTCTGCTACCCTGAAGAGCAAAGGCAAAGAAATAAACAAAAGCTCTACTTGCATTCATCACCCGGGGCTTTTTCAGAGAAGATTCAGAGCAGGGAGCTAAATGGGTAAAGCACTTGCCTGGCAAGTACCTCTGCATGACCGATGGCTCACGCCAGCTGACTGTCTGCAAGCAAGCTAAATAAATAGAACTTTCCTTTCCTTTTCTTTACCTCTGTGGGTCAGGGGATTTGTGAATGACACCTAAGCTAGCTCACTTAGATGTCTGTGTTATAATGGCCCCCCAGAATGACAGAGGGGGAAAGAACTTTGCTGTTTGGACCACAGCCAGTCATTAAAAAATGCCCCATTCACATTATTGCTTCCTAGTGGGCATTTTTTGCTCCAGAGTTCTATTTAAAGGATATGTATAAAATCCCTGTCATTTTCTGGATTTCAGATACAAAGACATGGAACCATAATGGGATGAAGGGAAAATCCAGGGCCAGCTAGCAGCTAGTTGCTCCAATCTCTTTGGCAGTTTCTACTGCCCTACTGTTAATATTTCTTTGGAGAGGTGAGCTTTTTCTTTCTCTGATCTAAGATGGGCTGAATTCAGCCAGAAACCTGGTTACAGCCAGGAGCTGCAGGGGAGAGTCAACACTCTCCCAAAGCAAAGTTGCACTCCTGCTAATACTTACCTGGTGGTTTACTTGACTGCACAATGTTTGTAGTCATTTCTTGATATATCAGGTGTACTGAGAGGGTACTGGACTAAAAAAAGCACATGGGCTTTATTCTGTACCCAAAGCACAGCTTGTTTGTTTTCAACAAAGAAAGAAAGACTCGGAGGAATGCAGAATGCTCCTTATACTAGATCAGACTGCTTGTCTCAATGGACTTTTCTTATCCAACCAGCCCAAAATAGTCTTCTCTGACTTCCTGGAATGATGCTGTAATGTTATTTCAGCCAGAGAGGTGATCCGATAGCCATCTTCAAATATCTCAAGGGCTGTCAAATGGAAGATGGAAGCTTGTTTTCTCCTGATCTGGAGCATAGAACTTGAACCAATGGAGTCAAGTTGCAAGAAGTGAGATCCCAACTAAACTTCAAGAAGAACTTTCTGACATTAAGAGCTGTTTGACAGTGGAATGGACTCCCTTAGGAGGTTGTGGACTCGACTGGAGGTTTTTAAGCAGAGGTTGGGTGGCCATCTGCCATGCATACTTTTGTTGAAATTACTACATTGCAGTGGGATCGGTTGAAGGAACTGGATATGTTTAGCATGGAAAAGAGGAGACATGACCATCATCTTCAAATATCTCAAGGGCTGTCACATGGGAAATGGGGCAAGGTTATTTTCTCTTGGTCCAGAAGGTAGGACCCGAACAGGGGGGTTGGACTAGATGACCCTCAGAGTCCCTTCGAATGCTATAATTCAGGGGTCAGCAAACTTTTTCAGCAGGGGGCCAGTCCACTGTCCCTCAGACCATGTGGTGGGCCAGACTATATTTTGGAAAAAAAAGAGAGAGAACAAATTCCTATGCCCCACAAATAACCCAGAGATGCATTTTAAATAAAAGCACACATTCTACTCATGTGAAAACACGCTGATCCCTGAACCATCTGTGGGCCGGATTTAGAAGGTGATTGGGCCGGATGTGGCCCCTGGGCCTTAGTTTGCCTACCCATGCTATAATTCTATGATTCTATGTCAACGTAACTTACATAATTCATTAGGCAAATTACATAATTTCGCCACAGCATACAGTGAGAAAAATAAGACAGCCTTTGGTTGGAAGACGAACTGTAGTGGAAGAGAGACAGGGCTGCATGTGACAAATGCAACATAGATTGGAAAATGTTGCCTTCAAGAATCCATAATGGAAGGTTGTAAGCAGGCTGAAGATGACATGTGAGAGGTCTTGGAGCTTAACAATTATTTTCATCATGTGCATTAACCAAGTAGCTAAGACCAAGCTTCCATGCAATATATAGCTCTTTCTTGTTTCTCCCCAAAGACTAGCAGGAGGATGATAAATTATGCAAATGACTAAGCACAGAAAACAATAACTTTTTCAAAATAAAGAAATATGCATACTGGCAATTTTTATAATCTATACAGGTAAACTTTTTTTTTCACATGCCATTTAAATGGATACCAAAAGTATAATGAACCGCAGACGAGCGTTCATTATCAGCTGCTCTCATCTCATACTTGTAATGGGATAAGAGATTTGTTTTTCCTCGTGGCGTTACGTAACAACGAACTCAAAGTCACTCACGTAAAACAATCCATACAATCAGCTTAACCTCCACGTGCGTTTTGCCTTGTAAAACACTGAGCCATTAGCCTTAACAATGTCAGTGTGTTCTTGCTACAAAATCCAGCTAAATTAGCATCCAAGGGAATATTTAAGAGCACCTTTCACAATGAGTAATGTATTAATGCATTATGGGCTTCTATTAAACTGAGCAACCCTTCGATGCTCTGTGAAGGATTTAGAAAGTGCTAATGTGTATGCTCAGGAGGAAAGGAAGAAATGGGTTCACTTCAGATCTGCAAAGACAGGTGAAGACTCTAAAGCAAATGTATGGCATCAGAAAAGCTGCCTTAGGTAAGATATTTAGGATTTGGAGGATACAAGCCCAAAATGATACAAGCACCAGGGATGGCTTTGTCTAAATTGGCTTAATTCTGAAAAGCAGGTGTGTCATCCAGTTTCAACTGAAGCATGATGGGTGATTAATTTAATCCCTAACTATTTCTACCTTGCTAGTAAGAAACTCCTTAAGAAAATGAAAGGATCTCTGCTGTATTATCCAGCCCAGCGTTTTGCCTGTCCAACCGACCCAGACATGTAGAAGTTACATTTGTTATATATATACCGTATATATTTAGCTACTGCAGATTTTAATCAGTTTAATAAGTTTATACACACCTGTTCTCCCCCCCCCAATTATTGTTTTAAAAAAATCCATATTTTTCTAAACCTCTTAGACATTGTTTTTTTTTGTTTTGTTTTTTTAAAAAGCTATAGTATATAAAGTTTGTCCAATAAACAAGCAAGCAAGCAAACAAAGATAAAATTCTCTTCCCTCAGCGGCCAATCAGAAGCAAAATTGAAGAGCAACAGAATTTTCCCCACGTACCTCCCCTGCCCTCAGAATTTATAAGACTTGTCTACATTCACAGAATGCCTTGACAGCTTATCAGGACCGTGAGGTGGCAGGCTGGGGAGAGGTTGGGGGGGGGCAGTTCAGGCACAGAGGTGAATCGCGATCCTGTCAATGTACCCAAACTGCTCTGAACTTGCCATTGCCCTGCTCCCTCAACAACTGGCAGTAATTGTGGTGCTGTTGCCATAGACTCTATGGCTGGATTTACGTATAAGATAAACAAGCTATAGCTTAGGGCCCCACTCTCTTGGGGCGCCCCCCCAAAAAATTAAAGGAAAAAAAACTGGATGTACATTTCCAAAATATAAGATAAGAAACAAATAAAATAAATAAATAAAATAAAACCTACATACAGCAACAGTGTTTTGTGTTGTGTAGGCTCCTATGATGTAAGTAATGCTAGCCTGCTCCCTAAAATATCACTGGTTTGCTCATTTCTATATATAGGGTGCCTACATTCTGCATGTGCAAATGGCTTTAGATACCTATTAGGTCCATAAATTACCATATAGCATATATTCAATAAAAAAAAAACCCAGCGACAATTTGTTGTTGACCAAGGAGAGCTGGACATATAAAGGGCCCCATTACCTTTAGTAGCTTAGGGCCTCATCAAACCTAAATCCAGCCCTGCCATAGAGGCTTCATTGTCATTTCAGTCATCTATGGTCTTTCCCCGCTTCCACACCGAAAGGGGTGCATGTCTTTTCTTCATCCATCTTTAGTTTCATTAAAACTCACATACATCGTAGTAACAAACAGATGCTATTGAGTTATAGATTTTCTTTTCTTTTCTTTCTTTCTTTTTTTTTTTGCATTTTTAGAAAATGCAAAAATAGGATTCACCATGAAGCATCTTCAAAGCTGTGAATGCATATTCCCTCCCCCAAAACAACCATAACTTTAGATATATGGTGGTTCTGCAACCCATTCCATTCCAAGCTTGTTAATTAGTTTGTCCTCGTCTGCGTATGATTTTGCGCACTGTGTGTAACTTTATTCCGCCTCGTGAATATTGCTGTAGTCTTGTCACATTTTGTGTTGTCACTGTTTTATTGGTTTTCATACTTAGCTTCATCTTTAATGACCTCAAGTTACAGGAATTTCTTTTTTATTCTGATTATTTTTAGCCATGAGGATGTTTGAAAAATGCACTTATGGTAAACGAGTCATTGCGCTTCCCATCCCTAGATTTGTGCCTGGGAAGCAAAGCAGCATGACTGAGCATGGCTCTGGGAGAATTACATGAAACATTAAAACATGGGAATTGCCTTGCTGGGCTCAAGTAGAGCTGGTCTGCTTCCAGTTGTAGCTAACCAGAAGTATCAGGAAACTTAAAAGCAGCTGAGCTTATGATCACTACCCTGGTGATGGTGATCCCAATGTTTATCCCCAGCATCTGGTCATCAGTGATGTACCCAGTTCATCCTGGTTCCCACTCAGACCCTTGGCTCAGTTATTACCTATTCCAATATTCACCACAATCTAAACATAGATGAGTTTTCAAGGTGCTCTCAGCGGGTTAATACAGAGCTCCAAAGAACATGGCTAGGCACATGCTATGATGCTGTACCAACACTTGACACGTCCCCTGACTTCTCCTTTTGAACAGTGGAGTGGGCAGAGTCCTGTCCCAAGACACAGGATCAGGCAAGCAAGGGAGCACTCTCAAGAACAGGCTTAGTCTGTTCACACACCTCCACAACCAGCTTCTTGGCCATGGAAATGTTGGTGGAGTCAATGACGCAAGATTACTGTCCAACCTAGGCTTGGCTCCCTTCCTGAACGTTTCCGAGCACAATTCAAAGTGTTGGTGCTGACCTTTAAAGCCCTAAACGGCCTCGGTCCTGTATACCTGAAGGAGCGTCTCCACCCCCACCATTCAGCCCAGACACTGAGATCCAGCGCCGAGGGCCTTCTGGTGGTTCCCTCACTGCGAGAAGCAAAGCTACAGGGAACCAGGCGGAGGGCCTTCTCAGTAGTGGCGCCCGCCCTGTGGAACGCCCTCCCAGCAGAGTTCAAAGAGAACAACAACTGCCAGACTATTAGAAGACATCTGAAGGCAGCCCTGTTTAGGGAGGCTTTTAGTGTTTAATAGATTATTGCATTTTAATGTTCTGTTGGAAGCTGCCCAGAGTGGCTGGGGAATAAATAATAAATTATTATTATTATTATTATTATTATTATTGGGAGCACATCACTAGCAGGAGGTGGGACTGGGGTCCATTTAGGCATTTTTCCTGGGAATATTCACAGTGTACTTCAAGGCATACAGAGATCACATGCTGAATGCGAGAACATCAAGCTGTTACTTCATATATAGCTTGTGACAATATCAGAGAGCCAGTGAAATCTCCCTCCCCAAATTGCCCAAAGCAGGGGGTAATTTTTTATATTTTAAAAAAGCTACTGATAGTTTTTGTGGAAATCATTTCCTCCTTCCAGCAATTTAAGAGGAGACAGGGTTTGTTGTTGAAATGATTCTGTAACAACAACAATATTATTATTATTATTATTATTATTATTAGCAGGGAGGACTGGTGCATTTCTTGGCTACTTCTATTCTGATGTGAGAGGTGGGACAGAATTGAGACTATTGTCATTTTAGTGAGAAATTGCCAAATCCTTTCCCAATTGGATAAATGTGTTTTTACCATGAGTGTCCACTTGTTAAGGTTATAGTCTTGTTGTAAATGTGTTTGTTGTGTTTGCGTTTTTAACTGTTTTAAATTGTAAATCGCCTTGATATGGTGGTTTAGAAGGTGATCAGTAAATTAGCTGTCACAACAACAATTCTCATTTTTCAAGCCAATACACAAATTGAAATGCAGGTTATCTTTTGAAGTTCACACTTCTTTGACTTTTGTGATGCTCTTCTCAAACCAAAGCAACGTGTACAGAAATACATATATTCAGAGAAGATACGTGGATACTCATGGAAATAATGTGCAAGAATTCATTATATTAGGGAGAACTGCTTGCAAAATGTCTATATTAGAAAAAAAGTTTGCATTACAACATGTGTATTAGGGGAAATGTACACAAAAATGCTGGTAGTCTTTGTAAGGATTTTTTTTAAAAAAACACAACACACACACACCTAAATTTCTTCAGAAATGTGGAGAACTGAATTTAGGATTGGGAGGATGAGAAACTAAGCGAAACCAAAATGGGCAGATTAATCCATCCCTCTGTCAAACTGGCCACTCTTGTGCAATTCAGCCATGTCTACATAGGAAAGGCAGAGAGTTCGTTGCTAGACCATCTGTTCTGGAAGGTAGGTTTTTATAGTGTGCATTTAAGTAAGCCCGCCTGTAATTAGCTTGCCTCACATTTTATACTTCTACATAGGTAAAATGGGGACGAGCGAGTTCTAATTAATGTAGCAAATGGATGGCTAAATCTAGGGAGCAGGTGGAGTGCATATACATGAGAGGGAGAGAGATGCGACGTTATTGTCTTTGCTGCCAATTTTATGGCTGCTTTGGGAAATTCAGGCTCTATATTGTCTTTCTGGGACCAATCACAATAAATACTTTATGGCTATTAATCATGACACCAATCATTTGGCATCATTAAAAAGTTATCAGACTTCCTCTGTTAGACCTTTTTTTTTTTTTTGGTTTTGTTGATGAAGTACAAAGGACTTATCATGACAAATGTTGCTGTGGACCCGAGGGTCTGCGGAGTCAGAGGCAGAGGTGTAGGAAGGGGGGGCAGGGAGGGGCAACCGCCCGGGTATAATCACTGAGGGGGGTGACATTTGGCGTGCCACCTGCCCGCGACTCCCAAGCCTACCTCAAGCCATTGATGGGGGGGGGGGCGTAACAAAAATATTTCTGCACCGGGTACCACCTGAACTTGCTATGCCTCTGTTCAGAAGCCCAAGGGGAGAGGCCTAGGGGTTCAAAGGTGGAACCTAGCTGAGATGAGCAAGTGTAGAGCTTGACATCCCTTGGTATTTTGTTAGACAAGTTTGAAACTTCTTTCAGCTGATCTCCAGTGCAATTTTGTTTCTCTCTTCCCATTGTGCTTTCAGTACACTACTACTACTACTACTACTATCAACAACAACAACTTTCTTATTTTATTATTTATACCCCAGCCACTCTGGGTGGCTTCCAACACATAAAAATGCAATGAAACATCAATCATTTAAAACTTCCCTTTACAGGGCTGCCTTCAGACGTCTTCTTTTTTTATTTTTAGAATTTTATTGGGTTTTATAATTAAACATACAAATAACAAACAATGAAAAAAGATCATCCTGTATAACATAATTTCTAATATATAGTCAAATAAACATACACAACATACATTCTATTTTCCCCTCCATTTTTTATACACATCTTTGCCTTCAGACGTCTTCTAAAAGTTGTGTAGTTATTTATTTCCTTGACATCTGATGGGAGGGCATTCTACAGGGTGGGTGCAACTGCCGAGAAGGCCCTCTGCCTGGTTCCCTGTAACTTCATGTCTCGCAGTGAGGGAATGGCCAAAAGGCCCTCGGAGCTGGAGTGGAAATTGAAACCGTTCACAGATTCATCTCATGTCTGGAATGGAAATCAAACCAGCGAATAGAATTGGTATTTGCTGTTCAGTTCGTGAACGATATAAAACTGATTATGCTTATGTCCTCCTTTGGATTGCTTCGTTTCTTCGTGGCAATATCATCTTTATCTCTTGGATTGACGAGACCACAGTACCATCGCCAGACTCCACAGTATCTGTTACTCTTACATTGTGGGCTGGCAAGACCATACTTATTATCTCCATAATTATTTTTCCGCTCTTTGGAACCTCCAACAGAATCATGTGGGTTGCAAGGGACTTGTTGAACTTGAACTTTGATGTCGCAGTTTTTCGGTAGAATGTTCCCATATCCTTGCATATTTGTAATTTGTAGTTACGTATATGTTTACTGTGTGTCACATGTAAATATTATATTATGTTATATTGAGACCAATTTATCAGCCGGTTACATTTGTTGTGTGGGTGGTTCCCTGTAACTTCATGTCTCGCAGTGAGGGAACGGCCAAAAGGCCCTCGGAGCTGGAGTGGAAATTGCAACCGTTCACAGATTCATCTCATGTCTGGAATGGAAATCAAACCAGCAAATAGAATTGGTATTTGCTGTTCAGTTCGCGAATGATATAAAACTGATTATGCTTTTCCTACCTTTGCACTGCATTTCCTTTGCATTGAGATGAACGGGATGGGACAACGTCAAGACAGCATGATCTGTTTAATATACACTATTAATTCAGCCAATCACACGAGATACATAATTTTGCAGTCAGATGAATGGCATGGTTTGGGGAGGATGCCAAGCTGCAGAAGAACAGAAACAGCGCTGCGGGTAACAAACACAGGGTGGAACAGAAAGCAATGCCTTCTTACATTCCTGTTTGGCAGGGCCTTTCCACTGGCTGTGCCAAGGCTTTGCAATTCCTCTGCTAATCTCCCTTCTTGGAGCCTTCCAATGGCAGATGAAGACATTTTTGTATAAACGGGTCTATGGCCTGCAGAGGCATTTGTGGTGTTTTTGATTCCCCCCCCCCCCTGCTGCTGGTTTGTTTTCCTTGGATGCTTTTTTTAAAAAAAAGTGCTTTTGGTTTTATTTCCTCCTATTTTGATTGTGCTGTTGTTGTTTTTAATATCGGCTTTGATATTGTGTTAGTATGTAACCACTGTGATTCGTCTTGGTTGTAGCAGGTACAGTGGTACCTCAGGTTAAGAACTTAATTCGTTCTGGAGGTTCATTCTTAACCTGAAACTATTCTTAACACTTTAGCTAATGGGGCCTCCTGCTGCTGCCGCTCTGCCACTGCACGATTTCTGTTCCCATCCTGAAGCAAAGTTCTTAACCCGAGGTACTATTTCTGGGTTAGCGGAGTCTGTAACCTGAAGCGTCTATAACCCAAGGTACCACTGTAATGGCAGTTGTGGAAAGGCAGGGTATGCATTCAAAATCAGGAATGGGGAACCTTCACCCCATCAAATGTTGCTGGACTTCAACTCTCATGAGCCTTGGCCAACGATGCTGGGATGATGAAAACTCTAGTCTAACTATGTCTGGAGAGTCAGAGGCTTTCCACCAGCACTGTATATAATAAATATACCCTGTCATTGTGAGACAAACCGTGAGACCAAGGAACCCTAGTTAATGGGCTAGTGGGGGGGTTGGATCAATACAGTAGGATTAGGGTTGGGGGATGAATTGAATTCACTTTGCATTTATAGATGAACTTCCCTATTTTACACATTCTGGAGCAATATGCGGACCAAAACAAACCCATCCTTTAAAATCCGCGTGTCTCCAAATTCTGAAATGCAGCTCTCCAGCAAAGTAATGTGTACAAAGATGCATATACTAAGGTTTGGTGTTCATAAAAAAATGCATATATCAGTGAAAACGGCAGGCAAAATTGCTTTGCAAAAATGTGGATATTAAAGAAGTTGCATTAAAAAATTGATATTGCACTAAAATTCTACTGAATTTTCACGAGGATTTTTTTTTTTAAAAAAATCACGAACTGATGTGGAAAAATAGAGAATGGAATTTACAACCAGAAAATGAGAGATTGGGGGGGGGGATCCTGAAATTGAGATATTCACACAACCCTAATTAAGAGACAGGACTTGGATCATTCTTTAATGCTTCTGAACTGAAGATCATGGGAACAAACCATATCATTAGTGCAGCAGTGCTGCAAATCCATTAGGCAGAGGTCTCAGAGTGCTCTGACATGTGCATCATTCTCCTGTATGAGCAATTCCATCTCTTCATTCTAATGGAGAAGGCCCGTATAGGCTTCCATTTACCTGTCAAGAACGGCTCCCTCCCCAGTCTAACGAAGGGAAGCATAACTGAGCACCCAACTATTTGGGCAGGTGTTCAATCAGGACCCATCATTTTAATTAAGTACCCCCCAAAAAACAATATCTAATGAAGTAGCCGTTGGCCTACAAAAATTCAAATTCAAGGTTCCACTGACTCCTCATTTAAGCTATGCAAGGCTTTCGTGCTGATGCGGGCATTATTGCCACATCTGCATACACAGGAAAATGTGAGAATTGCTAATACACAAGGCTGACAGATCGGTGAAGCCTGTAGCTCCAGAAATTACAGTATGACACTGCACTGTCGCGCTTCATTTCAAGCTATTTTAGAATAACTGCTGCATTTCAAAAAGGTTGCATCTCATTTTGCCCCTCTGCTTGCAGCATTTCAAAAACTATGTTTAATATTCCCTTTTCTTTTTTTATTCATTTATACTTGTTTACACATGTTCCCCATCAAAATCTTGAACGGGGAACGTCAGGAGCATAGTAAGCAGGTCAGTTATTATTAGGTTTCACTTTATCAGCCTAATCTTATCTCCGAAACATTTATACAACTGGCGAGGTAAGTTAAATTCTAGGCAGAGAGGAGGGCTTCCGTTGTCTCATCAGTTTCATTTAGATGCATTTGTAGGCGGCAATGGGGAAGAGAGGGTTTGTCTACAATTATATAGACCTGAGGAGTTATTTTTATGGACCTAACCCCTGTAAATATAAATGTCACCAACTATAAAGCATGTTGCTTGTTAACGTCGAAATATAAAGCAAGGTTAAAAAACACAAGTAAACATGGCAACAAAAGTGCTCTCTGTCTATCTGAACAATGCTTCTGGTACATTCCAGCTGAGTTATAAACTCACATTAATATTTCCTGAGAGAATTGGCAGAGTTTGTCATTTTGAACTACTACTCCCCCCCCCCCCACCTTTAAAAAGTCATAGAGCGATTGAGCACAAGGAATGAATCATCCACTTGCCCACACCAATTATTTACTCTTCTGGCGGAGAAAAAACAACAACAGACATGAAGTCAGTTGGCATTGCAGGGGGAAAGGATTCGCCTACACATTGTCTGGTGCGACGAACCCCCTGTCTCTCTCTCTAGAAGGTTCGTCTCGAAACCAACTCCCTCTCACTTTAATATTTCTTATTAATGAGAGTCCAGCTTACGTGGCCTGGTATCCTTAATGCTCTGGGCTATTTAGGTGAACCACCTTTTGCCTACAGTGCCGCCCTCAGCTCGGCTCCCCACTGTATCGATTTGCCTCACACTTCTGGCAACTTAATGGCACTCCAGGTTTTCACCTTCTAACCCTCTCTGTGTGACTCTGAGACACAAACTAAAACCCTTTCCTCAGGTAAGTTTTGTCCCCTTCCCGAGTACACACCTCTGTGAGCTTTGATACCCCACTGGATTAATAATGACGATTCCTCTATGGCACAAAAAGAACTGTACTTTATTTCTTAGAGAACATAGTTGATTTAAGGATTCATGCGTTCACAATCTTGTTCACAGTAACACATGCACTCTTTCACTTTAGAGTTTAACAACAAACTAATCCTAACCTATACCACCACTATCCTGGCCCCACACCCTCCTTCTTCCTGTCACCACACACACCCTCCCTCTTCTCAACTGCCAAAACGTCTGTCCCCTCCTTTTAAACCGGGGATTGTCCCACCCCTAAAGGATGAGATGCCCTTCAAAGTGAGGGTGGATAAACTCCTTCTGAACCGGGAGGTATTAACTCCTTCACCTTAGGGCCAATCCATTACATCTGGTCTTGGAATAAACACAACGGCTTTGTTTCTCCCCTTGTAGAGAAGAAGTCATTCAGCTTTGTCTCAGGACCTTCTCCAAGAACTGGAGAGGGCAGAGCTTAAGTCTGATGAGGTAGGAACTTTAGTCTCTGTCTCACCCAAAAGTACTGCTTGGGCATTATCCACATGCAGAACTTATGTAAGGAGCAGTTGGCAGGTTGCCCTGGCCCTGACATCTTGCATGCATGTCAGCAAAGGCAAAGCCTACACAGGAGTAGCTTCTTACACATCTGCTTTACCTCTGCAGACATGCACACTGATGCATGGACTTCCAGGAGGAGTGGCCGGCGCCACTCAAGGTGTCAGGGGTGGGACCTGGAGCAAATTACTGCTGCCATCTTCTTCGTGCATAGATTTTGCACGTGCAGAATGCCAAAACAGATTAGGGGGTTTCCTCCACCACAGATTCAGGTTCACCTTGTTTTCACAGCCACAAGGGAAGTTCTAGTTAAAACAGGAGTCAGTGGGCTCCGTGGAGAAGGGATACTCTTGCCCATAGCTGTCAACCCTTCCTTTTTTTTTGTGGGAAACTCCCTTATTCCAATGCCGTTTCCCGCTGCTATCCCGGATTGTTGATATCCCTTAAATTTCCCGGATTTCAAAGGAAGCAGCTCCTCCCCCTCCCTGCACGCCAGGGAGGCTCCTCAGCTGCGTTGCTCAGCTGCTAATAAGGAGCCTGAGACCGACTAGGGGCAGAGCTTGCATGCCTTGTGCAGCCAGACCCTCACGCCCAGACAGACAGACAGCCTGCCTGCCGTCTATGCGCTCGCTCTTTCGCTCACCCGTTCGCGTGCAGCCTCTGGAAGTGCAGGGTGGCGAGGTTTAGGGAGGCTTTTAATGTTTAATAGATTATTGTATTTTAATGTTCTGTTGAAAGCCACCCAGAGTGGCTGGGAAAGCCAGCCAGATGGGTGGGGTATAAATAATAAATTATTACTATTATTATTATTATTATTATTATTATTATTATTATTACTTGGTGCCATTGCACCGCCCTCGCGGCATCCCTTATTTTCAAATCCGAAAGTTTTGGAAAATCCCTTATTTTCAAATCCGAAAGTTGACAGCTATGCTCTTGCCCACAACGGGGGAAGCCTCTCTCTTTTCTGACACAACTATGGACCTTACTACAGTATTAACAGCTGGTTGCCTTGCAGGTGATGCAGTGTTTTGCCATCATTTTAGGTACTTTATCCATGGTGGCTCTTGGGTCTCAAATTTCAGTAGCGCTCTGTGTGGTGCCAAAATTCAGAGCTCCCCCCTCCCCTCATGCTCCATTCTAAATTATAGTTGTGACGTCCCTGGCATGAGGCTACATGCCCAGTGAGACTGAACTGGTCGTGCTCCCCTAAATCCATCTCTGACTTTACCCTCTATCCTTTGCAGATGTTCTGAAGGTGTGCAAAAGATACCCCACATTGATTAATCTTAAAACAAGCTGATCCCAGGGAATACACCCTTTAAATGGTTCCCCACCCCACCCTGGTGTTACAGAGAAACGAAGGCTAAAAATCCTCAGGCTGCTTCTCCAGTTCCCTACAGAATATATAGTGGATGATGATAGGTAATGATCTCTCTGAAAGGTTCCTCAATGCTGCAGCCCATTGGCTTTTTATATTTTTAAAAAAGGCAAAGCTCACATTCATATCTCTTTCCCTCCTTTTCACAATCATTTGTTGATTGAAAAAGAAAAGAAAGAAAATGATGACTTCTTACTTGCTTTTTTATATAAAAAAAACAGAAACCCATTTCTGATTTCTGCATGGTTTACTATGCTCTCAAGGGATGCTTGCAATTTTTTAGGATTATGCAATTTTATTGCTGCTTTTTATGATATTGTAAAGCCAACGCAAACAGTGGGAGAGGTTAGATGGAAATATGAAAATAAATAAAATGCTGCCATCACCTGTAGCAGTGTTGCTGTGAAGCTCTTAGTCAATCTTTTATATGGGCATTATGTTGTTAGAGCTGTTGGGTCAGCTTTCCAGCTTCTTGAGACGGTTCAATTTGTCTAGGTCATTCCGATCATACATGAAGTTTAGAGTGGATTTCAAAATAAATTCAGAGCTCATGATTTCAGTGGTCTGTCTTGAAACTCTACAGCTTAAACTCACTTGTAACATTGTGTGAAACTCACTCGTCTTTCTTAGACTATCCTGGATTGTTTAAAAATAAGAAAAGTTTAAAATGTACTGTAAGTACGGTAGCAACAGTGTAATGATCCACAGCTCTTAATCGTTGGAGTTTTGACCGTCAGAGTATAAAGGAAAGCCACTTAAGAGCAGCATGGTTGGGGAACTTGTGGCCTGCCATTGGACTCCAACTTCCACCAGTCCCAGTAGGCAAAGTGAATGGCCAGGAATGATGGGAGTTGGAGTCCAATGACATCTGAAAGTCCACAGGTCCCTCTGCCCTGATACAAGTGTATGCATGAAGATCACTTCTGTTACCTGGTTTTCTACTTCAGTTGTTTAGTGGCAACAGGTTGGTGTGGGAGGAATCGAAAAATATTACATTTCTTTCACGGTACGAGGAATTTTAGCCTCCATTTCCACAGCTGCATTTGTGATTCCTCAAATTGTATGGAAGTGATTATAGTGCAGTGTCTCCTATCTCCATGTGCTCTTGAGTAGGTCAGTTCTTATTCATTTCTTTCATCTTATGCCATTTCTTTTATGTGTTTTGGGGTGGTTCCACAAGGACACTCCGTGCATATCATTGGCAACAAGTAAACAGAAAAGAAGGCTTTCCTTGTAAGCTGTGAAAGTTTGTTTATCACCATGCTACACATTCCATTATATATGCAATCATATCTAACGTGCCTGGTCTTGCATTTAAGTAGGAACCACATAAGGTTCAGTTCATGTGGCATATCAGGGATTTTTTGGGCAGGGGCAGAGAGAATATAAACTTTTCCTCAGTGCTGCAGTCTTGACGAAAATCATCCTTGATTCTGCGTGGTGTATTTTGCTGAGTGTGAAAAGGGTTGCACATTTCATATCCCTCTAAAATGAAGTTAATTACATGGGAAAGGGTTAGAAAATCTGAAGAATGGATGGAAGAAAGAAAGAAAGGAGATGTACATTCTGACACATGCCATAAATAAAATCAAAGGGAAAGAACTTTTTTTTGTTCCCATTTAGAGGCCAAATGTAATTGATTCATAAATCAATTAATCACTGTGTCAAGAGACCAGAGGGCAGCAGAAAATGGTGCCCAAATTAAAATGAAACAGAGGCAATTCTCTTTTAAGATTGGAAGTCGGGTGCTCAATCGAAGTCTAATCAGAAGTGACCCACTGTTGTGAAAGGGGAAGCATCAATATCTTTCTAATTTCACAAAACACTTCATTAAACGGAAGTTCGAATGATCAGGAGAACTGATCATTCTTAAGGGAAGATGAGTGAGTGATCTTCTTTGAGGACATTTTGGTTAATTGCAAGTGTGATGGACACAGGAGTGACATGAGAGAAGCCTGATCAAAGGAGTGGAGGAATGACAAGGACCATTATCAAGATCACTATTGGGATACATCCAACCGGGAATACCAGAATATTGTTCCAAAAAATCAGATAAACTTTACAAAGTCTGCAATACCTGAAGGAGCGTCTCCACCCCCATCGTACACTGAGGTCCAACGCCGAGGGCCTTCTGGTGGTTCCCTCACTACGAGAAGTGAGGTTGCAGGGAACCAGGCAGAGGGCCTTCTTGGTAGTGGTGGCCACCCTGTGGAACGCCCTCCCACCAGATGTCAAGGAAATAAACAACTATCTGACTTTTAGAAGATATCTGAAGGCAGCCCTGTTTAGGGAAGTTTTTAATGTTTTATCGTGTTTTTAATATTCTGTTGGGAGCTGCCCAGAGTGGCTGGGGAAACCCAGCCAGATGGGTGGGATATAAATAATAAATTATTAGTATTATTATTAGTATTATTATGCTGTTACTGCAACTGCTGCAGCATCTGGTTGGCCACTGTGAGAACAGGATGTTGGACTAGACTGGCCTGATCTCAGTCTCTCCATACATTCTTAAGTACTTATGGTGGGTGGTGGTGGAATTAATTAGCTGGAACTTTCTGTTTCTGCCTGACTGTTGAAATAATCTGTTTGTTTTCTTATTACCCACTCTCCTGACCCTCTCAGAGGGCAAGGGAACAGCAGAAGACAACATCTGATGGTAATGCTTTGTAGCTGTTGTAGTCCTTGAATAGTGAAAGAGGCAGATCAACGACACAGCTTTGTCTGTCAAGACCTGAGTAGATGTAAAGGCAGAGCAAAAGTGAGCATCTCACATGTGGCAATATGGCGTTCCTTTATTATCTCTTGCATATGGTTAGCTCCTTCAGTCCTCAAGGCGTTAACACATTGCATTAGTGTTGGCTAACTAGCACATTTTCAATTATTATGCTTAAGAGGGAGAGATAGCGTTGCTATTGTTGACTCTATTGAATAAATCAATGGGAAGACTCATTCATGTGTGTGTGTGTGTGTGTGTGTGTGTGTGTGTATCCAGTATGAGCACACTGCTGGATAATCCCCTTACTAAGTACTGAGATGTGCTTCTAAAAGTATCTGGGCTGCACACTGTTCACTGGGATAAAGAGAGGTTGTTTCCTGCTAGGGCAGTTCATGCTGCCTCTTGGTCAGTAAAGGACTTGAAGGACAATGACACAGTTGCTGCAATTGTAAGGCACCAAGAATAAAGGAAAGACTTTCCCCTTTTGTTCCTGATGTTGCATTGCATGACCAATCCGTGGATGACACAATATCCTTTTATTTTGCTCTGTGAAATGGAGTTTTATCGCTTCCCATCATTCAGGTATTTACCTATTTATTTCATTTTCTAGCCCATGAGGTTTTGATGGCTCAAGGTCAGGTCATCAGTGCAGTGCCCCCTTCCCAATGTCTAACTCCAGGAAGTGCAGAGTATCATCTGTTCTAGTAGGGATATGTTCTAGAGCACACACAGTGTAGATGGGGGGGGGGGGTTGCACAGCATGCTGTCGAGTTGCATTGGCACCTTGTGTGAACTGAGAATATGTCCTAAATTTGGCACCAGACGTCTTCCTGATAAACAGGCTTGCTGCTGTTTTGGCTATCCGTATTCAGAACTTGTTGTTCAACAAAGGTCAGCTCTCAAAACAGCATGCAACAATAGAATTGGTCAGAAAGGCATTCCGTAAGATTATAGAAATCATTTGGGGAGTGTCTGGTCGCATGTCCTCACCCCAACTCTATAAGGTAGGTTAGACTGAGAGACAGTGACTGGACCAATATCACCCAGTGAGCTTCATGGCTGAGTGAGGATCTGAAACATGGTCTCTCATGCCACATAGTCCAACACTCTAACCACTATACCACACTGTTTAACAACATGGGAGAAAGCAACCATGCCACTGACATAGCACAGACCTTGGAAAAGGGGATGAATTTGATTAAGTCCACATTCAAAGCCAGATTTATCATATTGGCACTTCCCCAAAAATATGAGAAATATGAGATATGAGAAATTTGATAACCGAAACATATACATTTGCATTCATTGCAAAATTTTCTGAATTTTGCAATGAATGCAGTTCTCCAACCAATGTTCACAAAAATGCACATATATGGGGAAGGTGTGCATGAAAATTAATATATTTGTTTAAAAAATAACATAAAAATGGATTATATTAGGAGAAATTGCTTACAAAAATGTGTGCATTAGTGAAAACTGCACACAAACGTGTGTTAACTAGAAGAAATCCACATTAAAAGGCTGAAGAACTTTCAATACTAAAAAAAATAAAAATCGCAGGTTGCTACAGAAATTTGGAGAGCTGAATTTAAGACTGGAAAGAGAAGTGAAATCGACACATCCTTCCACATTCCATCTATGCCCTCCCTTGTAACCTGTGCATATAGCATAAATATCCATAATGATAAACCCATCACATGTACAGCTGTTTATGTGAAGTCTTCTCCAGAATCCGGAATCCTGATTGCTCAGGGTTCCATATTTCAAAGACCTTCAAAAGCACAACTAGATGTGCAAAGTCCCCCTCCAAAAATTTGTGTTGTACATGCAGGTGCCAGGGGAAAAGTAGACCATGTCTGTACATTAGGGACAACCATAATTCTGTTCACCCTGGCCCCATGGAATGATGGGAGTTGTAGTTTAACAACATTTGGAGGGCAATGTTTTCCCACACCTTCGTTACGAGCATCACACCAATGCAACCAACCAAAACCTAAGAGCATAAGAAGAGCCTGCAGAATGAAACCAGTGGCTCATCTCATCCAGCATCCTGTTCTCACAGTGGCCAACCACATGCCTATGGGAATCCCAAAAGCAAGATCCAATCACAAGAGCAATCTGCCCTCCTGTGGTTTCCAGCACATGGTATTTATTTACTTACTTATTTAATATACCGCCCTATACCCAGAGGTCTCAGGGCGGTTCACAAAAAAGATCACAATATATAAAATCAAAATCAAAACAATACGCCCCCCCAAAGAGCCACATTTTAAAAGGGTATGGGATGTTGATCAGGTCAACCAAAGGCCTGGTTTAAAAGGAATGTTTTTGCCTGGCGCCTAAAGGTGCATAATGAAGGCGCTAGGCGAACTTCCCTGGGGAGAGCATTCCACAGACGGGGAACCACTGCCGAGAAGGCCCGTTCTCGTGTTGCCACCCTCCGAACCTCTCAAGGAGGAGGCACACGAAGGAGGGCCTCAGAAGATAATTTCAGACTCTGGTTCAGTTCATATGGAAAGAGGCAGTCCTTGAGCTATTGAGGTCCTGAGCCATTTAAGGCTTTATAGCTCAAAACCAGCACTTTGAATTGGGCCCAGAAACTAATTGGTAGCCAGTGCAGCTGGACCAGGATTGATGTAATATGCTCAAATTGTCTTGCTCTGGTGAGCAACGTGGCCTCTGAATTCTGCACCAGCTGAAGTTTCCGAACCGTCTTCAGAGGCAGCCCTACGTATAACGCATTGCAGTAATCTAACCTTGAAGTTACCAGAGCAAGACAACAGTAGTTAGGCTATCCCTCCAGTGGTGGCTCATGAACCTTTACGGTTATGGTAATGGGTGGATAGTTTGGACTCAACCCAAATGATACTGCCAGGCTTTTTTTAGCATGCAAAGTCAGTCCGGATGAACAATTCATTCAGAGTTTCAGAAAACACTCAGAGACAGGAGGGCTATTGGGGAATTAATTCAGAACAGGCAGCGTGGGTCAAGTGAATTGGTTCAGGGCCATGAAGCAGGTTTGCTCAAGCAAGGTATTTTGCAGCGTGATTTAAAACAGGGTTGAGACAAAGCCTGGTGGTAGCTAAGTAGAAGGGCAACTGCTTGGCATGTAGGATGTCCTAGGTTCAATCTCCGACATGTCCTTTCTCTGAAACCTTGGAGAGCAGCTGTCACTCAGTGTGGACTATACTGCATTTGAAACATGCCACAGAGTGCGTGCAGAGTAGACCACATAGATAGAATCACTGAAGAGACGCAAAGAGATCTTTGCAAGGTTTAATAACAAAAACTCCTCAAACATACATCTTACATAGTGGTTATAATCATCACCCATCCACCCACCGGGGGGGTGGGGTAAGGTACAGAGTAAAGCACATTATCTAGCAAACACGATTGCTGACACAGCTAATCACAGTGGCCTATCAGCACCTGTTACACCACCACACAGCTGCAAAAACTAGGTCAGGATATGCACGCTTAAAGTGGTACACACCCTGTGGAACAATAATGAGCCCTACCTTTAAACAAACTATTCAACATACTGAGCTAGACAGACCAATGGTTTGAGTCAGTATAAGGCAGCTTCTTGTGTTCTCTAAGTTCCTGTTTAAGAATACTAGGATATGCTCCATATCTGATTATCAATCTTTGCCCAACTTGTCATCTCTGCCTTAATCCTGGTTGTGTTAAAGTTGTGCCTTATCAACAAGGCAAAGTGGGTGGCTCAGCTTCCAGGACTCTTGTCATATGTCAATGAATTGCTCAGAGCCTCTTCCATCAATCATGCAGTCCTACAGTGTTCCAGTTCAGCTGTGATGTGACAGAAGGTTATTTTCAGGAATTCGGTTGAAGAGAAGAAGGTTGATCGATGGCTGCTGATCAAAAGATGCCACCCCATTAACCGGGAGCGTGGAAGGGAGGGGCTTTTTGCCATTGTCAGGTAGATCTGATAGTCTTTGGGTGGTGGTCGGCTCTTCATCCCATAATGATAACCCTTGGAGTGTTTCCAAAACTGCATTTAAAAAGTTGGAAAATAATCTGTGGGGAATGTTCAACAAAGGGAGTGCCACAATTGTACTATCCTGCCATGACACACTTTGCACCTACTTTCTGCAAGCAAAATTATTTACAGGTTACTAAGCATTAAAATACCAGGAAAGTGTGTGTTTTAATATTTGAAAGCATGTACAAAATAAAATATGCGGTGGTGGGGGGTATTCAGTAGTATGGGCAAGATACCGGTAGTAGGGTCACACTACAGAGACAGTCTGTGTGAATGAGAAGGTTTTAAGCCCAGGTCTAAAGCATAGCACCATAGACACTTGTTTGGGAAGCTGTTTTGTAAAAGTAAGTGCATCAAACCCTTGCTTTGGGTGGTCACGGAACAGACCTTAGGGGCAAGTAGCACAGTGAAAAGGTTCTCCCCTGGAGACATAATAATAATAATAATAATAATAATAATAATAATAATAATAATTTTATTATTTGTACTTTAAATGAGCTTTAATATATGATGTGTACACAGGGGCGAACGAAGGTGTCATGACACCCGGGGCGGGGTGTCGCTACGTAGGACGCATGCACTGCGTCGCTACGTATGATGCATGTGCCATACATAGCACCGCCGCACATGCGCTGTAAATAGCGGTTTGCCGACGGTGCTGGGATCCTCTGCTCGTGGCTGCACCCGCGAACGGAGGATCCTCTGTTCATGGCTGTAGCGGTGATGGAGGGATCCCACTGCTGTCCATATGGCGCTCGAGCAGCGGCGCCAGCAACCCGCTATGTACAGTGCATGTGTGGCGGCGCTATGTACAGCGCATGTGCCGTATGTAGCGACACCGCACATGCGCTGTACATAGTGGTTTGCCGCCAGCGCCAGGATCCTCTGCTTGCAGCTGCTGCCGCAAACAGAGGATCCTCCACATGTGGCTGCGGCGGCATGAGACCCCGCGGGGTTCCTTCTTGTCACCCCCCCCCCCGACATGGCACCTGGGGCGCACCACCCCCTGTTGCAACCCCATTGTGTGTACACAGCTTTAGTTGTTTCAAGTGCACTTAGTTCCTTTAAGTAGGAGGGTGCTGGTTCAAGTGCTTTATTGACTTGTTACCTTTCCATTGTTGGCAATTTGTTTGTGTTACTCGCACAGCAGAATATTGGGCTCCGCTTCTTTCCACTTAAATGTACTGATCTGTTCAGTCTCCCTGCATAAGCATCTAAAATAAAGATGAATCGTTACTGTCAATCATGCCTCTCTTATGCACTGTCATCCTAATAATGAATGACTGGAGTGGTTCTCTTACTGAAGATATTTGGTTTGTGTGTGTGTGTGTATGGCAGGGTGGGAGTGGAAGACAAGCAAGTGCTGAGCTCTCATAGATTAAAATACAGTGGTAAGGAATCTATTATCTCATTAATTCTTCTGAGAATGATTGATTATGCAACATTCAGATCTTGTGGGTTTCTTTAATGTTTCATCCAGCGAGAAGCAAGGAGGTCACCACAGTTATTTCCTGCTTTGAAACTGAGACTAACACTTTGTCTTTTCTGATTATTTTTTTAAAAATATATAATGCATTGGAAAGATTGCATATGGGTACATTCTTTTATATATATATTTCTTTTCCACATTGCTATATAGATTTGTAAGTTATTGTGTTTGTGGGTCTGATTTTCTCAGTATTGGAACTGTAGAGATATAAGCTGCACACAAGACCCTTTCCAGCCATGCCCATCACACTGCTGTTGATATAAAGGTTTTTAAATTTTCACTGCCAATTAAAGCCATATTTATTTATCCAGGCCTTTGGCTGTGCCTTATTGTCCTCTATTTTTCTGTTGCTACTGTAGCTCAGTGGTAGAGCATCTGCTTTGCATGAAGAAAACCCCAGGTTCGATCCCTGACAGTTCTGGGTAGACAGGGGAATGTTCCTTATCTGAAACCTTGGAGACCTGCTGCCAGTCAGTGTAGGTCGTACTGAGCAAGATGGACCAAGGGTCTAACTCAGTAGAAGGCATCTTCTTATGGTCCATATATTCTATCAGTGATAGGACTGGTCCAGGGTCTCTTTAGCCACTGAGAACCAGGATATTTGCATAGCTACTCCCTTCACCTGCATATTTCCATCTGAGATTCTGTTTCTTGCTCACTAGATGTCACATTTTCTTCTCTGTTCATTTTGTACATAGAAGAGGGATTCTGCCATTGTCTCCACTTGCTGCATGGGTGTTCCATATACTCAAGAGCATTGTACAATTGAGGTTCATGTTCTAGCAGGATTCCAGCAGAGAACTTATGGAAGAGGAGGTTGGAAGGGAGCTTAAACTGGGGCTGGATCATGGGAGAATAGAAAGGATCATTGGACATTGCCTTTTATATGTGCAGATTGCTTGCAGGAGAGGGAAGTCAGTTTGCACCTTGTATGAGAATTGTGATTATCATATGTGGTGGACTTGTGGCAAGGCAATGGATTTCTGGGAAATGATTTACAATGAATTGAAAAAGATGTTTAAATTGACCACACACACACCCAACCCAAAGCATTTTTCTAGGGGATAATAGGAACGGAAATTCCCCAAAAGCTTACTAACCTTTTTATGTATGCAACAACTGCAGCGAAAACTTTATATGCGCAGAAATGGAAAGATGAAGAGACTACAACTATGGAAGAATGGCTTATAAAACTGGTGAACTATGCAGAAATGGTGAAACTGACTGCTAAAATAAGAGGACAAAATGATTGTATTGTCATAGAAGAATGGAGGCCATTGGAGGTCTACCTATTGAATTATCATTCTTATATGAAATCACATGCAGGATCTGAGATATGAGCAATGGACGAATGTAGAGAATGGATTTTGGGGGCTTAGAAAATAAATGTAGATATGTTTTAATGCAACTATTAAGGGGGAATATAAAAAAAACAGGGAAAGGAGGGACAGGAAGTCAAGAAGAAGATGTGTAACAAAAAGATATACTGTACAGGTAGATGATGGAACTATGTAATAATTTGGAAGATTTATTAAAAATGATTATAAAATGAGAGAGAATTGTGAGAAAAATTGCTAGAAGCATTTGCCAAATTTATTTCACATGAAATGCCACTAACGTCTAAACTTGTTTAAGTGAAACAGCCAAGCTTGGTTCTTTGTAGAAAAGGAGCACACTGAAGTTTAAAACAACCAGAGACCCTGAGAGCAGTGTCCTAGCTGTCAGAAGCAAGCTGGGAAAGTTGCAAAATGCATGGCACAGCAAATCAATCCTGTTAAATCTTCCAGCGGCATTAATATCACTTCCAAAGCAAAGGTTTCAATTTCAACACTTCACAGTAATATATGGTCTCTAAAAGGAAAACTTTCTGGCAAGTCAGGAATGGATTAATCACGCTTTTGATACTAACAACCATTCCAAAATTCAGGACTCTACTAAATGTGGATATAAGGACTTGAGCATCAGGCAGCCGACTTTTGAATATCAGCAGACGTCAGACATGGAGAGAAGCTTCAAAAACGTATTTCAGAATATACAGGTGCTTATCACCTATGGCCAAACACAGCTAGAGGAACATTTAAAAACAAAATCTCCAGTAGAACTGCATTCAGAGTTCATCAAATGTGTCATTATCTACCCTGGCTCACACTCAGATGTTAAATCAGAAATGAGGGACCTTCTTTCAGCCAGAGGGCAATATTCTGTCCTGGTCAATAGCCCCAAGGACCACTTGCTAGTGCTGGGTGGGGACAGAAGCAAAACTGGGTGCCGAGTCAGGCTTATATTATGAACACTGATAGCTGTGATGTGTTGAAGCAGCAGCACAACCTCCGTAGTGCAGATTGGTTGCTCTCAGATCCTTAAAATATTTCCATATGTACCAAACCCACATTTGTGCTTCCGCATTTAGGCAAGATACACATGGAGGTCCTTTGCTTAAGCTGAAGATTAGCAGAAGCTACCAATGGGCTTTGTTCAGTAAGGTTCAACAAGGAGCTTCTGCCAGCAGTATATGTGAAAAGGATCTAGAGGTCTTAGTGGACAACGAGCTTAACATGAGTCAACAGTGTGATGCAGCAGCTAAAAAAGCCAATACAATTCTGGGCTGCATCAATAGGAGTATAGCATCTAGATCAAGGGAAGTAATAGTACCACTGTATTCCGCTCTGGTCAGACCTCACCTGGAATACTGTGTCCAGTTCTGGGCACCACAGTTCAAGAAGGATACTGACAAGCTGGAACGTGTCCAGAGGAGGGCAACCAAAATGGTCAAAGGCCTGGAAACGATGCCTTATGAGGAATGGCTTAGGGAGCTGGGTATGTTTAGCCTGGAGAAGAGAAGGTTAAGGGGTGATATGATAGCCATGTTCAAATATATAAAAGGATGTCATATAGAGGAGGGAGAAAGGTTGTTTTCTGCTGCTCCAGAGAAGCGGACACGGAGCAATGGATTCAAACTACAAGAAAGAAGATTCCACCTAAACATTAGGAAGAACTTCCTGACAGTAAGAGCTGTTCGACAGTGGAATTTGCTGCCAAGGAGTGTGGTGGAGTCTCCTTCTTTGGAGGTCTTTAAGCAGAGGCTTGACAGCCACCTGTCAGGAATGCTTTGATGGTGTTTCCTGCTTGGCAGGGGGTTGGACTGGATGGCCCTTGTGGTCTCTTCCAACTCTATGATTCTATGATTCTATGATTCTATGATTCTATTCTAGGCTGCAACAGCAGAAGTCTAGTGCCCCAATCAAGGGATATAGCAGTCCCACTCTATTCTGCCTTGGTCAGACCACACCTGGAGTACTGCATCCAGTTCTGGGCACCATGATTTAAGAAGCATATGGATAAGCTGGGACATGTGCAGAGAATGGCAATCAAGATTGATCAAGGGTCTGGAAACCAAGCTTTGTGAGTAAAGGTTGCCTGGAAAAGGAGACTGAGAGGAGCTATGGCAGCCATCTTCAAGGGCTGTCACTTGGAAGATGGAGTAAGCTTGTTTACTCCTGCTCCAGGTGGTAGGACTTGAACCAATAGCTTCAAGTTACAAGAAAGAAGATTCTGACTAAGCACCGGAAATAACTTTATGACGGCAGGAGCTTTTCAACAGTGGAACGGACTCCTTCAGGAGGTGGTGGGCTCTCCTTCATTGGAGGTTTTAGAGCAGAGGTTGGATGGCCATCTGTCAGGGATGCTTTAGTTGAGATTCTTGCATTATAGGGGTTGGACTAGATGATCCTCTGGGCCCCTTCCAACTCTCTGATTTGACCAGGCCTGGCTCATAGGAAACCAGTAGAAGGTCTTTGTTACCTGGTAGTGGTGAGAAGTGGGTGACTGGGGGAGAGATACTAATTGCCGTGTAAGTTTGATAGGGATAGGAGTTACATTTCACAATTCAGTCTTATAAAAGCTTCTGTATTTGCTAGCAACTGCCTCTTATAATTACACTATGCTTATAAATGCAAGCGTAAGACTTAAAGACGCAGCAACCAATTTAAGTATAGCATGTACCTTATTTTACCTTTATAGTTAATAAATGTGGGGCGCGAGTGGTGCTGTGGTCTAAACCACAGAGCCTAGGGTTTGCCAATCAGAAGGTTGGCGGTTCGAATCCCCGTGATGGTGTGAGGTCCCATTGTTCGGTCCCTGCTCCTTCCCACCTAGCAGTTTGAAAGCACGTCAAACTGCAAGTAGATAAATAGGTACCGCTGCAGCGGGAAGGTAAACGGCGTTTCCGTGCGCTGCTCTAGTTCGCCAGAAGTGGCTTAGTCATGCTGGCCACATGACCCAGAAGCTGTACGCCGGCTCTTGGCCAATAAAGCGAGATGAGTGCCGCAACCCCAGAGTCGTTCGCGACTGGACTTAACTGTCAGGGGTCCTTTACCTTTACTTTAGTTAATAAATAAATAGCAACTCGTGCCTTGTTGTTTACTGTTTTTGCATACAAGCAGTATAGTATAGATGGTGGTAGTGTTTAGAAGGTTTTGAAATGCAAGTAAAATGGCAGAAGTTGGCATAAAAGAAGGAAACTTCCCCTTTTTTGGTGAATTGGCATTGGGAAAGAAAAGCTGGTTCTCTCCATGTGGTAACTCTCCACATGTTGGTTAAAAGGGTTTTCATCCATTAAATTCTTTGCTGGCTTAGCTTTGTGCTTATCTGATGACTGTTCTAGAATTGTTGCATTTGTTTTAGCTTTATGTTCCTATTATGTTTGCTATTATTAGTTCTTAATTTGTATGTGGCTGTTTTGAGTGTGTGATTTTGTTTAAGTTGGAGATTGTATTATTTATTTTATTGTTCTGTTATTGATTTGTTAGCTGCCTTAGTTTGCTTGGAAATATTGAAGGGATAGATTAAAAAAAAAAAGCGCAAACCAAATGCATAAGCATGAAACAGTGAGCACCTGATAACAAGTAGTGTTAATTTATTACTGTTAATCTCGGGAACTCAGTAATAAACAATGGTCCATTTCTGAAAACTATCTACTACCAGTTCTTCAAATAAACTAGCTCTTTTTTAAATGAAGTCCACTGTTTTGCACTTTAGCACAACATCCTGAATGACAAAAGAAAGAAAAAAAGCCAAGGATAAATGGATGGACCTGAATTGAACTGTGAACTGAACTAGTTCAATTTCTAAATGGATGCACTTGAACAGGAATTAGTTCATTTTTATAATTAACATTCTAAGCTATGCCTACTACTGAAGGGGAGGGATGCAGTTCCTCTTGAATAAATAGTTTTGTGTTTTATAGCTCTAATTGTCATGCATATATAATTTCTGACAAGCCAGTTAGTCATTTCAAGTTTTGGAATTACTAGCAATGCACAAATGAAATCAGTATGGATTTTTCTCCCTTTAGGCGTAATAATGCATTGAACGGGGAAGTACATTTACTAAGATAGACGTCATTTCAGGAGAACACTTTTTTTTTTACTGTAAAGATAACTGTATCCCTTTTTTCTGTTCCAGAGTTTGGAACGAGTAAATTAGATCACTAAAATGAAGTCTAATCATCAGCAGAAACTTTAAAACAACTTGAGGTCCTTTGAACCTTTTAGATAGAATCCAATAAGGCATTTGAAGAAGGAAATCAATAAGAAGTCTTAAAGGTTCTCTCCCTCTCCTTTTCTCTTCTTTGTCACACAGACAGCAAGTTTTCTCTCTGAAGCCCTTTTCCCTCTACATTCAACAATATCCAACGAACTGGTGTCTTCCTTCAGCCTGCATGAATCCATCGCAAAGGTAGAGGAAATTTAAGATGTCTCGCTCAGTAATACAAGCATTCCTTTCATGTTAACCAATTATGAATGAATCAATTTCTGTTTCAAAGGTGTTTCAAAAATATTTGTATATGCCAGCCTGGCTGCTTATTTAAATGCATTAGAGTGCATTTCGCATTCTCAATATTCAGAATACGAAAGCTTCAGAATCTGTTTATATTTTAAATATTTGGGCCTCACTGACATACTGATTGTCCCAGGGTTTGGTTTGGTTTAAAAAAAAAATGTTCAGGTACTTCCACAATAGATCACGTCCTGAAATTTGGTATACACAGAGATATTCAATGGTGTTCATCATGCTGACTAAAGATAATGTTAGGTTCTGTTTGTCTTGGTAGACAGTCCTGTATTCTTGGTAGAGTATTCTCAAGTTTTTCCATCTCCAGGTTTTCCCTTTTAACCTCCTCTTCCTTCACCAAAAACCTCTTATCGCCTACAAGAATATAGAAATGTACTACACGTATTTGATTCAGAAACTTCTTATGAACTTACTCAGTTTCTTATAATTTATATCCCCTTCCTTCCATCATGGAACCCAAGGTGCTATAACTCAAGTTCCCACTCAATGCCCAGAACCAAACCTGTTTATCTTCAGGCAAAGTAGTGACCTCATGTGCTGGGATGGTATACCAGGGATGGAGACCTTGTGGAACACCAGATGTTGCTGAACCACAGCTCCCATCATCCCTGGCCTTGAACCATGTTGAATGGAGCTGATGTGAGTTGGAGTCCAACCACATCTGGAAAGCCACATGTTTCCCCAACTTCTTATACTTTCAAGAGAGCAATAACCCAACAAAGAATGCAAGCTCCTTTCTTCTCACCTCTGAAGCCCTTTTCATTGACCAAGGCAGCTGCTGTGGGCACATTTCCATCAGAGAGAAGGAAAAGGAAATCCATGGAGATGGTTTGTTTGGAGATCTAGCAGGCAGACCTGGAAACTGCTGTGTGAAGGCTGTCACTATATAGGAAAGAGTGGAGAGAAGACTTCTTGTTGGAGTTTTTATGAAGCCTTAAGCTGGGAATGCTGCAGATTAAAGAACATTCGATGTGCAGGATTCCCCTTTCGCCTTTCTTGGCAAGCAAGACAGCTGCTTTGACACACGTCTTTGACACTAAAAGGATTTCAAAGGGGATCCCTGTCACTCCATCCTTGGACCCCGAGGTCTGGAGAACGCACAATTCATCAATCCTGTTTACAGGAAGAATTACAGTCACCGTTAAATCATCTGCATTTGAACAGTCCCCATGGTATGTGCTGGAACGATTAGCAATGACAGAAGTGCTTTTGGATAGGGAGATGGCAGTTTCTTTGAGATAATTATCACATGAAATTCCGATGCGGTGGCGGTGGTAAGGAAACTAATTTGTTACCTCTTTCTCAAACGCCTCTATTGGCTTCCACCCGCCTCAGTTGAGCAGGATGACAACTCTCACATTTAGCTATACAAACTCCAGCACTGATGTACTAGGTAATTATGGATGCTGGACTTAATGATCTTATGGGTAATAGTCTTAGCTGGTAATGCATTTCATTTCGCCAGCTTGAAATGGTCCACTATCGAGATGGCAATCGTATTACTTCGCTTGCTCCAAAATGTAAGCCGCCCCTGCTGTGTTTGAGGTCCCCCCTGCTCATTCTGCTAAGTGGGGCTCTAGACTTCTGCCCCCAAATTCTACTGGACTCCAGAGTCCATCCTCCTCAGGTGAGATTTGAGCCAGGGCCAAGATGAACCTCCAGGGAAGGAAGGGCTAAAAGTGTCAGCTGCGTCTGCCTGAATATGGCTTAGCTTGACTAGACTTGGAGCTCAGCCTGGAAGCCTTGGTTAAATGTTTGGAGTTTCTTGCCCCCACCTCCACAATTCCCTGACAGCTACAGACTTTCTTGTGGGAAAATGCCTTACCTTTAGACAGAAGGAGCAGGTCACAGGTCACAGAGAGCTCCCTTTGAAGGTATCCTCAGCTGCAAATAATGATAATGTTTGGATTGTCATTTCCAGCTGGGGGTTATGGGGTCTGTAACCTATGATTCCTTGCAGGAAATGTCATCCGGCAGCCTGTTGTTCCACCCTACTCTCCCAAAGTAAGGCCATTCTCTCTCTCTCTCTCTCTCTCTCTCTCTCTCTCTCTCTCTCTCTCTCTCTCTCTCTCTCTCTGCCTTTCTCTCTAGTTTAGGAAAGCAGAGCAAAGAAGGCACTAAGCAGCAACAAAGGATTAATTTGGGTGTGGTTTTTTTTTCAAGTGTTTGGATCAGATACTGGGGGGTGGGGAGGAATATAATGTGGGATTTTTTTCTAGTACTTGACTGGAAGCCCCCAAAACATTTGCCACTGTAAACAGGGTGGGTTTCCGTGCATGTCGAGTTTCAATCCAAACAAATCCAGGACAAATCCTGAAATGGACTGCTTGGCTCTGAGAATTATTTTATTGTCTTTAATAGGTAGGCACACTCTGAGAAATACTTTCCCTCTTTCCAGATTTCAGTTAATACCATCTACAGTGCTTGAATGGAGATATCCCAGCACTCTTTAGAGTCTGTGGCATCTGCTATGACGGGGAAATTGGGGATTTGCCACACCGTTTATTTTAGTGTCAGAGAGTACAGGACTCGAATTCTTTTTCTGAGTTGTTGGAGGAATATGTAACAAATTTAGAAAGAAGATAGAATATGTGAATGATGATGATGATGATGATGGGCAAGAAGTGGCTACATTAGTATGAACCCTTGGCAAAGCATTAAAGATGCATGTGTGCTTGACACTTTAGTACAATAAATCATTTTTCTGGGGCATGAATTCATAATTTTGAAATTGTAATTGCATGCAGTTTATCTTGTTGCATGGACGTTTTAATTTATTAAACACATTTATGTAGACCTGTTGTGGCTTTTGGCAGGACCAAATGCATTTGAAGTGAACTATCTGTAAAGTAAAATGAGTTATCCCAGCAGGCCTAAGGGCCTTGGGTTGCTCTGGGGAAAGTGCCAGATCCACTGAGGTGCCCAGCTCCTTTTGAAACCCCGCATAATTGGGGTTCTAAAAAAGTTTATGGGTGCAGAAGTTCCTCCACTTCAGAACTTGACCTTCCATGAGTCAGAATGTGGCAGGAAGGGTGATGTAGCAGGTCAGAGCTAGAAGACTCACCCCTGGCAAACTCTTGTGTGTTTACTTTAATGTCTGGAGAGGGTGCTGATTACTGGTAGAACTGAGCCAAATTTCTACAAGTTTCATTTTTCATGTCAGAATTTACCCGTTCAAGGGGAGAAAACATTTCATTAAAGATTAGGTTAGGTTCATCCCTTAGGTTAGGGTCGTTGAATATCTACATCACTTCCCAAACTAAAAAGTAAAAGTAACCAACCAAAGTGAAAAATGAAGCAAATAAGAAGGGGGAAAGGTTTTATCTACTTTTTAAATTAATGGCACAATCACAAACCTAGATCTGCTGGGGAGAGCAAGTTAGGATGTGGAAGGTCTCTAGTTATGCTGGCATAAGCCCCCAACTTTGGCTCAGCCAGAGATACACTATCCCTCATCCCAGCTCTGCTGATGCTCATTAGCTCTATTATGTGACCTGACAACATGGTATAAGCCCAAAGGTAAAGGTAAAGGGACCCCTGATAATTAGCTGCAGTCGTGACCGACTCTGGGGTTGTGGCGCTCATCTCACATTATTGCCCCAGGGAGCCGGTGTACAGCTTCCAGGTCATGTGGCCAGCATGACTAAGCTGCTTCTGGCGAACCAGAGCAGCGCACGGAAACCCTGTTTACCTTCCCGCTGCAGCGGTACCTATTTATCTACTTGCACTTTGACATGCTTTCAAACTGCTAGGTTGGCAGGAGCAGGGACCGAGCAATGGGAGCTCACCCTGTTGCGGGGATTCGAACCGCCGACCTTCTGATCGGCAAGCCCTAGGCTCTGTGGTTTAACCCAGCGTTTCTCAACCGGTGTGCCGCGGCTGCTGTGCGGCGGGAAAACCATGGTTCGGGACCCCATGCCGCAGCCGCAAACGCGTAGCAGCGGCTGCAGTGGGGGAAAGGGAGCGCAGAAACCTACCGCCGACCTACCACGCATGCGCCAGCTTGGAGCTCCCCGCCGATTCTGATTGGTTGCCAGGGACCAATAGGAAGACAGAGGAAGGAGACGCGAGGGCTGCCGGTAGCCACCCGGTCAAAATGGCCGCCACCCTAAGGAGGAGCGCTCTGCGAGCGCTCCTACCGCCAGCCAGCCAGCTGAGAAGCCTCCCCGGCTCCACTCGCCGTCCTCACTCGCTGCCTGGGATCAGCTAAGTCTTTCCTTTCGGGTTTTCTTTCACAGTCCCAGGGGCGGGCTTTTCATACCAGTGGGGCTGCTTTGGGCGCATAACTCCGTGATTTCCGTTACCATAGCGACGTTGCCGCCGCCATTTTGTGGGTGGTGTGCCGCGAGATTTTTTTCATAAAACAAGTGTGCCGTTGCCCAGAAAAGGTTGAGAAACACTGGTTTAACCCACAGCGCCACCCGCTGTATAAATTAAAGGTTTCCCCCCTTCGGCTGGGCTTAGCCTGGCTCAGTAGACTGACTCCTGAATGGAGTTTGGATCTGGCTTAAACTTAATTTAATTCACTCTGACTTTCATGTTTGCTCCCTAAGTTTTTGAGAGAACCAGAGCTTAGAGATAGAGCTGTTCCAAAGTCCCCCAAGACTGATTTACAGCTCCAGCAAATTGTACAGACCCTGAACCACCCCGTACAACCAGTGCTTTCCCCCCCAAAAGTGTTTAGGGGTACTCTCATTTTCCTACTCATATTGAAATACTGCCCCTCAATGAGGCCAAACTTAGATTCACAAAATGTTTAGGGGTATGCATACCCCTGTAACCCCCCCAGAAAAAAAGCACTGTGTACGACTAAATTTCTGAGCTTTGAGAGAACAGAAAATCCGCGATCCCCAAGCTTGTGTGGCCTAAGGTGATGCTTAGGTAGTCAGTTCATATATATTTCCTGTCACTTCTTTTCCCTGCTCATGTGAATGTAGGCAGGACTTGAAGGGGATAGGGCAGGACTCTTGCCAGTTGTGTGGGGTGGAGATGGAGTTTATGGAGGGGGGTCCCCAAAGGTGCTCAATATGGCCTAATTTAGAGACTGCACTTTTTCCGGAGTCTTAAAAGCCAGCTGTTTAAGCAAGGGCCAGGACTCAGGAGCAGAGCATCTGCTTTGCAGGCAGAAGGTCTCAGGTGCAACACCCATATGAGATGTACGAAGAAACTCATTAAGAGAATAACGATGAAACGGAAAACAGACATGTTAATGGCAGTTATAAAGGATGGGAATTATGTATAATTTGAGACAAAACCATACAACGAAAATAGGACGTGTGGAAGTAAAGGATGTTAAAAACACAGAGGGCGTTACAAGAGAGGAAGTCATTTAATTTTTTCTTTCATTTTTTCTGTAATTCGTTTTTTTATTGTTCTTTTTTCTCTTTTCTTTTCTTTTTTTTTTTGAAGTACGACATGTAAACAACAAAGTGTAAATGGAACAATGTATATTTGTATTATATTTGTATTAAAACCCAATAAAAAATTAAATAGAAAGTCTCAGGTGCAACACCCAGCATCTCCTGGTCGGATTGGGGAAAACACCTGTCTGAAACCCTGGGCAGCTACTGCCAGTCAGTGTAAACAATGCTGGGTTGACCAATGACGTGACTCACTATCCGGTAGCTTCCTATGTTCTGATGCCCCTATGTTCCTTTGGTGATTTAAAAAAAAAATCATTCTTGTGTCCAGGATTTACACGGATCTTCAAGGGGATAATAGAAAGCATCTGAATAAATATAGAGAGATGCTTGTGTTTTCCCGCAATAGCAAAACTGTAATGGAAACTGTAGCTTTCATTTCTGTGAAATGGTTCCATATGCTTATATCCTTACAGCAAGGACCAAGCAACGTGTTGCATCAAATATGTTTTAGGCGCTTGACTTGAATGTTTTTAAAAACAAACTATCAGTTGTAGGGCCCCCCCAGATCATGATAGGAAACATGGCAGGATGGAGGAGTTCAACCTTTTGCCTCTCTATCACAGCCTTAATGACCCACCTCCACCCCCAAGAAAAAATTCTTGCTACTTGTATTAGGGTGAAGCTCAGAAAAGTGTGTATGGTTTTTTTTCCTGGTTCTGCAGAAGGGAGAGAAAGGGTTAAACTCCACACTATCCCTGTGGTCCCAATCCTGCATCTCTCTGCCCCCCCAATAGCTGCTACTTTGGTCTTTAAAAATAGTCACACTCAATCCAAAAATGTGTTTCACATCCTATCATGTTTGGCCCCACACGATAGCACAAGACAAGACCTGCTGGGTCAGGTTAATGGCCCACCTAGACTAGCATCCCGTTCCCACAGTGGTCAACAAGACGCTTATAGGATACAGGAAAGCAGAAATTGAGCACAATAGCATTTTGCCTTCCTGAGGTTTCCAATGTCCAAGCAGATGCCTATGGAAAGCCCATAATCAGGACCAGAATGCAACACCACATGCTTCAAACCCCCAGTTGCACTAGTAAGTTTTATTTAAGGTTTTGAGGACCAGGTTGTGCTTAACATGTACTTGCAATTTTCTTTTCACATTACCAGCCACTTGAAGAATCCAAACTGCTTATTATACATATCCTTCCTCTTTATTTCAGACAGATGAGAGTTGCTCGGTTTAGTGGATGGTTTCTTTTGCTTCATCTTTCTTCACGTTCTTAAATTACTGAGGCAGCTAAGAAGTTGGGAACTGTTCGAAGAAGAAGGAAATATTGATGCAATCTAATATTTTTTAGCGCGTGTTGTTAAGATTCTCCCATCTTTCCAATTGTCTATTAGACTGCAGCAGAACAAAACCCTTCTGCAGGACTTCACCTATATGATTCAGAGTCTAAAAATACCATCTGTATACCATCTGCACATTGATCTTCGGTATAGTCCCCCAGAGGAAGAGAGAGCTCAATAAAGTTTTATTTACTTTAAATGGAGTGTGGGGGGGAGGCGGGGTAATTTAATTTCACCTGTAATGGAAATGTCTGAGATGGTACATGAAAGGGAACTGCAGCTATAGAGGGTAGAACATAATTTATCTGATGAGTTCTGTAGTTAGGCATAAATATGAACACATCAGTTATCCATAGTCAATGTATGAATGGTGGTAGAATTATTATGTTGCACACCGAAACATTGTGCGTGAGAGCAGGCGTTTCTTTCTACATTGATTGATTCTGTATGTGGGTCCCAAACCAAAGCTCAGGGAAGTGCCTGTCGCTCATGCTTTGCACACAAGAGGGTTGTATGCAGAATTATGCTCAGAGTAGACCCACTGAAAGCAGCACGCTTTAGGTAGTCAAGCCCATCAATTTCATTACGTCTCATTGGCTTCAGCCCACACAGTTCAAGTTTCAATCCCTGACATGCAGCTAAAGGATTATTGGTCTGGTTCAGTCTGGGCTTTGTAAGATTGCTTTTAGGGATAAATAAATCTGTCAATTTCAGTTCTCTAAGTTTCTCATTTTCCCAATCTTAAATTAAGTTTCCCACATTTGCTTTCCTTTAATTATCATGGAAATTCAACAGCATTTTAGCGGAAATTTCAAATACGAAACACTTTTTTTTTTTTTTTTGCAGGCAGTCATGACTAATGTACAAATTTTTGCAAGTAATTTTCCCAAATGCAAAGTATTTTGAATGTTATATCCACCATTACAAGCATTTAATGCAGATTTTCGCATATGTGCATTGTTGTACATAATACTTGCTTAGAAAACTGCATCGTAAAATCCAAAGAAATGCAAATTTCAAAGGGTAGCTGTGTTTCAGTTCGCATGTTGGTTCAAGAAGTTTGAATTAGGCAGGTTCTCATTAAAATGCAAATGAAACCAGATTTTCACTCAGCTATTCTGCCTGACACCTTGGAGAGGCAGAAATCACCTTGCAACACTGATGATTTTTTGAACCTTAAACAACTGTTCATTCTGAAAAGCCTATGCTCTAATACATGTCATGGTTCGAAGGTGATTAATATCTAAAAATAAAGAATTTCATGCCTAAGAAGGTGTACAGCACAATCCTATTGGTATAAATACTCAGAAGTAAGTCCCAGTCGCTTCATGTGGCACATTCGTAACTAAGGGCATATAGAAACACTCCTTTAAGTTACTTAACATTGTTGTAAGTTGGGCATTAAACATTTTAATCATAATAGCTATTAGTTTGTATTTTCTCTTACATTTTTCTGCAGGGTGGGGACAAAGTAGAGGTAAAAATATTTACATTTTGGTTCTTTTGTAAAGCTGGATTCAGGTGCTCTGCTAATATTGTCAGCCGATCTGATGTTTGTGGTGGAAAGGATGGAAGAGAAATTCATCTAAAGGGGGCAGACTTGACCTCAAGTATTTTGGTGTGTTTGTGGGATGACTTGCCTTAGACTTTCATTTTGTTGTGTTTTAGAAAACTGATTGCATGATGATGATGTTGATGATGATAAGTTACAGGTAGGTAGCCGTGTTGGTCTGTCATAGTCAAAACAAAATAAAAAATAAAAAAATTCATTCCAGTAGCACCTTAGAGACCAACTAAGTCTCTAAGGTGCTACTGGAATGAATTTTTTTTATTTTTTACTTTGTTTTGATTATGATGATAAGTTTTTGGAAAATAAGAAACTTCCCCTCTTGGGTAACCCAACCCCACTCTTGCATGATTGGTGATAATGCCAGCAGCTCCAGAGCCAGCGCAGTTCCCCCTATTCCTAAAAACCACCCCATCCAGAAAACTTTGGTGAATTGTTGCTGTCTCATCTAAGTCATGAGAAGGGGCTCCCACAAAAGAATAGGGTTATACTTTTTTTTCAGGACAGCATTGCTTCATGGAGCCATATCAGTTCTAAACTTGTTCCGGGGTTGATAGCCCGAAAGTCATGAGCAGCGCCAATCTTGTGCTCTCGGTGGGAGGAGGGGATTTGATTCAGTTCGCATTTTAAAGCTGAACTCACAAAATCCGCATTTTCCCAAACGATATATGAACGGAAGCACAGCCGGCCTTCCAAATTTGTGCATTATCTGAGCACTCGGGAGGGAAAGACTAGCACCTTTTCATCTTCTTATTCCAGAATTCTATCTCTCTGTACGCAGCTTGTGAATTTCCTTAAGAACAACCCTTGCTCATATCAAATCATTGCCCGCAACCCTCCCTGTGCCCATACCTCCTTTTTTGTGGCATATTAAAGTTTTTTGGGGGGGGCAGTGCCTGTATACCTTTGTAACAGAGAAGAAAGATAATAATAATAATAATAATAATAATAATAATAATAATAATAATAATAATTTATTATTTATACCCCGCCCATCTGGCTGGGTTTCCCCAGCCACTCTGGGCGGCTTTCAACAGAACATTAAAATACAGTAATATATTAAACATTAAAAGCCTCCCTGGAAAGATCCCAGCGTCTCATGCAATGCAGGCTTTCAAACTGCCATCACCTGAGGTCTGTCCTTGAGTTGATGGGGCTTCAAAGTGTAGCATTTCTTCCAGTGTCGAATGTTCATAGATATGCACTTCCTTTTTGCTATTCATAGATGCATAATTAAAGTCAACAAAGGAAAAAAATATATATTTACTGAAAGTGAGGTTTTATATTTACCTTATATTTTGTGGGCATGCTTTACAATTTCTCAGTATATTGCTCTCTCTCCGTCTCTCTCTCTCTGTGTTTAGATAGATAAGCTAGGCCTTACAGAGTTAGTGACCTTTACTACTTATAAGCTCATTATCACACTAAATTGAGCTGCCATCAGTGGAATCCTTTCTGAAGCCAGTATTTCTAATCAGACACGACCTTCCTTCATCTGTTGCAGCATGTTAAAAATGGAGAGAGAGAGAGAGAGAGAGAGAGAGAGAGAGAGAGAGAAGGAGGAGGAGGAGGAAAGTATTTGGTGGTGTGCCAGAGAGGGGGAAAGATCCTGCCACATTGGTCTAATTGAATGTTTGTTACTTCTGGTTAAGAATGTTGGATAATTATGACCAAAAAAGGGGGGAACTGAAGCAGATTTATTTTTATTACTTTTTTTGGTCCCATGTTCAGAAAGGAGATCAATCCATTGGTGTTTTCTGTTGCTATTGTGCTCCCAACCCCTTCTGAGATCTTTACTTTCCCCTCAGGGAAATTACTGAGGTCACCATGCATATCCAAACCCTTTCCAGGCTCCCTGCCTGATCCCTGTCTGAGAGAGTGAAGCCCTGTCTCAGCCCTTTCTAGGCTCTAAGATGATCACTGTCCGATTCCTATGTGTCATTCAAGACTTTCTAAGCCTATCTGACTAGGATCCAAACAATGATGAAGACTGCTGCCTCCACCTTGGAGACCCTCAAGCCAAGTTTGGTGACAATATCTCAAGAGGTGGCCAAACATTTCAAAAAAATGGGCAAAGTCACAGTGAAGTCACATTTTGGTCCACCATCTTGATTCAAAATGGTGCCTGGCATACCAATGGTGACTGTCTGCTGCCCCCATCTTGGTAACCCTTTTGGCAATGACCTGAGCATATCTAGCAGAGATTAGAATAGGCTTCCTCAACCTCAGCCCTACGGATGTTTTTGGCCTACAACTCCCATGACCCCTAGCTAGCAGGACCAGTGGTCAGGGGTGATGGGAACTGTAGTCTCAAAACATCTGGAGGGCTGAGGTTGAGGAAGCCTGGATTAGAACAACACATGGATTAAGTTGTAGTGTATGACCTTTGGCAGGACAGACCCCACCTGCCAGCTGTTTAAAAAGCAAATATAGGGATACAACTAAGTACTAACATCTTTTATATCTATTGTGAGTATAAGGAGATAAAGAAAATGTTAGGAATGAGGTTAGCTACAGAAGTTCAACAGAGTTAAAGGAGTTAAATATTTCAGTACCGGTATCCACCCTTACCTAATTTAGAAGCAGACTTGTATGTAATAATGCCGTTTTAGCTTTCACTACTTCTCTCTCTCTTTTGGTATATCTTTTCAATTGTCTGGCATCTTCACAGCTGGGCCTGAATAAATAAATCCCGATTTAGCAAAGTAAATATTGCTTTTATGATAATCAGTACCCAGCACAAATGTGCCGTTATTGCTGTAAATTCAACATTTTCTCTCCATTTTGAGATGATAAAGCTTACACTGGCTTTAAGGAATGTGTCCTATAATACCAATTACTGTTAATCTTTCGAGGGACATAAGATCGTTCAAATCGAGCCCAAGCTGGTTGCTTGAAGGGTCATGGTTGTAATTTAAACTATATGTTTTCTCACGCACGAGCAGTGGAAGAATCTACAAATTCAGGGCCAATTCTGTTGTGGCAAAGGGAGGGCTCAACCTTGGGAGATTTTATGCTTTCCCAGCCAAAGCTTCGGAAGATTTGCCTTGAGGGTTGGGGAAGGCAAAGATTATGCGGCCATGCAAAAGAGAAACAGTTAAATAATTTGCCTCGGCAGCTGATGGGCACCATGTTTAGATGACTGGCTATTGGGATTATGTTCATTACAGTTAAGTATATAATCATAGTTAATCATTCCCTGGTTTTAGGCTGGCAGAGGACCAGGCTAAATAGCCTGGCTTGGCCTTGAACAATCCAGGACCACCCATATTTGAATTCTGCAGCCCATCTGCCAAATATATGCAGGCAGGATTGGAGACCATTCCAGTAAACACAGTCTTTGGCATTGTGGCTGAGGGTGTCCCAACCAAAATCGTGGTCAGCATTTTCAAACTAGAGAGTGTTGTGATAAGCATAAGATCCCTGCTGAAACAGTCTATTCCATGTTGTCCCTGTTCTTACAGAGCTCCTGTTCAGAAAGGGAGTTCTCCAAGGAAAGCTCAGGTTGCGATAGGGGCAGAATAAGCCACCCCCTGTGGGTTTGGCTAGCTGGCCACAGCCAGCAGTGACCAGAGCTGTTGCTGGGCAAAAGCACATGTTGCCAATTTGATTGACAGTCCAGCGTCTATATAGGTCAGCACTGGCGTGCGACCCTCCCCTCTTTGCTGCAAACTTTGGATCTCCCACCCATCCCTCCCTGGTATAGGATTGCGTTGACCTTGCTGTTGCCTGTCATGGGGTCGTCTGCTGTTTAAGCGGGGGCCTAGTAGGAATTTTTCCATTTGGCTGATTGGCTGTGCCATTTGGTTTTCGCCTACTACGTAGCAACTAGTCACAACTTGTAAGGTTGGCGGTTAGGCATTGGTTGTGTTGGTTATTGGAGCGCAGGAGCCCTCCAAAAGTGACTTGGTGCGTGGGAATTCCGTTAAAGGAATCCAGCGGCTCAATATATGCCTGTCCGATCCTGGTCAGGATGCAGGGCCGTGCTTGAGTCCCTGGGACCTCTGGGGAGGGGGAGGTCTCCGCAGCCCAGCCTCCATTCAACTCTCCCCAGAGCGGGTTTCCCCCCGCTGACGCGGTGTCAGCTCTGTCCCACTGGACAGCTAGTCTTTGCTGATTAGTCATCAGCTCTGTCCCGGTGGACAGGTGAACCAATGCCTACGCAACCACTCACGTGTTTTGTATTTTAATAAAGTTGTGGCCAAAACTATGCCAAAAACCCAAACAAAAATTATGTCTCATGTGTGAATTTACGCAATGCAACACAAGCCATGCCCTGTTCTAGCATCTCTCTCTCTCTCTCCTTTGTTCTGTCACACCCATCCCCACCCTAAGAGGCATTCAGCATACCATGTTGATTGAACTTAGTTCTCATTGAGCTATCTGGGGAGATCATTTTTATTTCTAAATAATGATAAATGTTTCTTTTTGGTGCCTGCTGAAGACATTCTTATTTAGACAAGCCCACCCAGATGTTTAAAAGGGTGTATGAGTTTTATTTTTATTTTTATTTTTTTTGTCTGTTATATTCTGTATGTTTGAGATTATGGTTGTAAATTGGTGATAATCAAATAAAGCAATATTCAATAATCCATTCAAATCTAATATAAGCAGTAACATTAAACATCAGCAAATAAAAATTAAACAGTTTACACTTATCAATTACAATAAAGAATTACTAACCAATAAAAATAACAGCAAATCACAAAGCATAATATGCCACAAAACATACAAATAAAAGGATCCAGTTGAGAAACAAGGACACACAATTTATGAACTCATTTTTGAAAAAAAATATATCCCTGAACTCCTCTCTTCCTAGCTGCTTCTGCTGTTCTCAAAGTCAGGCAATCACAGGCCCAGATTTTATGTCCTGGATTCCTTGGCACAAGGAGGGCCTGAACCAAAGGGTTAAAAAGCCTGTAGTTTTGCATTTGTTTTGCCTTTACTGGAAAACAATCTCTGATGCCAGTCAGTTGCTCCAAATACAGCGAGTCCTGTAGCACCTTGAAGGGCTAGCCTGTTTCTAAGATTTATACCTGCCCTTTCCTCCGGGGAGCTCAAGGTAGTGTTCATAAGAGTTCCTAGAAAGTCTCCCCTCCAGGCATTGACCAGATCCAAGCCTGCTTAGCTTCAGCAAGGTTATTGTGGCATGAACTTCCACAGGCCCGGGAGATCTTACTTCATCAGATGTAAGACAGAACAAAGCAAAGAGCTTTTTGCAGCCAAAGAGAAGGTGTGCAAAATTCAAAGTAACAAGCTGGAGCAAAAAGCTGCAGGGTGGGGGGGGGAGGCGTGCAGGGAGCAAAAGAAAGAGCCTTCAGTAGGGTGGGGAGAAACAGCTGCAAACTTCTGTATAGGAAAAAGGCAGTATCTTTTATTCCCGGTGCATTTCAGCAAGTCGTCTCTTTCAAGTTAACTCGGAGCAGGTCTGCTGTTATGATTGCAAAAAAAAAAAACAACAACCTTTTGGGACTGCAAATATCAGGTGGAATTGTGAGGACCAGTTCTGTGGCAAAGAGTAAATCTCAAATTGCCTTGTGAGTCAAGAATACTGAGTTTAAAAATCACCACCACGTTATCTCTGTGTCATTGGGCCAGATTCCATGGGAGCCAGCACAATGATTCCCAGTAGCACAAGTGGTGCTTTCTCCTTCTCTCCTCCCCGCCACATGCTCCTGCACACCCCCACCACCATATTGGCTCTGGAGCATTGAGGCAACCCCTAGAACAGCGCATGGGAAGAAGGAGAGGGGAGCAGAAATGGTTTGCACTGACAGGACAGTCATAATAGTGCAACACTGAAATTCCTCCCTCTGTTTCCCCCCTGCTAAAATTCCACTTCTCTTTTAATCAAGGTCCACTATTTATGTGTCAGGAATTTAGCCAAAGATGCCCTCCTCAGGACTAATTCATCTCTGCATATTAAATGAAGACCCTTTCTGTGGCCCATTCTCGGCTGGAGAGTCCTGTTGCACAATAAGAATTCAGTCTTCTGGTGTACTTAAGAGCTGGTGTGCTTGGACACATGACCATACTGCTTCAGAGTCAGAGGTGGTGGGGTATCATCTTGAATGCCTCTCAGTGCCCTACAAAAAATAATAAAAATGCCCAAACAAAAACAAGAACCAAGCATATCAGGGACAAGGTATAACAATCCCTGGCAGGCAACCTGCCTGATAAGCAGCAACGACTCTCTGTCAATTTTGTGTAAGTTTATTTACAAGAAAAAAACACATCCAGAGCGCTGCCTTCCTGCCTGTTCTCATTAACAGTAGTTTCTCGTCCCTCCCCCAACAGGAAGAACACCAAAATCCCGCCTTCTCCTTCCTTTCCGTTGTTCTCTGAGCTTCTCCAGTCTCCTGGTATGGGGACTGAGCAGCTGGCCTGTCTCCTCCCCACTGCCAGAAGATGCAGCTTCAGCCTCTGGCTTATCTGCTGGTTGCCTGGCAATGCTCGGGCTGACTTCCAACTCTTCCTCTCCTTGGGAGCTAACAGCTTCTTCCCTGGGAAGGAGGGGGGCTGGGCTGTCCTCTCTAAACTCTGACAAACAGCTCTCATCTGCAGAGTCTGCCCCTTGCTCACTTAGCTCAATTTCTGAACCTGACTCTTCTGCTGCGCCCTGGGGGGGGGGCACATTTCTGACACCAGGTTTTAGCCCAGATTATCTTCTGCTGGGCTGGGAGAGCATTCAAAAATATGATCTCAAACTACGAACCAAAATGCTACAGTTCATTATATCATCTCAGATCTCATTCTGCTACGTGTGTACAGCAGTCTTGAATGTATCTCGTATTTGTGTCCCATTACAGAGGGTGGTGACCAAACAAGCCTAGATTCTACCAGCAGAATACTGTAGCAGTGAATGAATGTCAGTTTATGAAATGTCAGTTGATGAGAATTACTAATGGAGAGAGCGCTGTTGCATGCAGGAAACCCATGGGAATGTATTGAAAATTCAGAGTTGATGACACATGTCTTATGTCAGCATGGAGGTCATGCCACATATCCGGTGTCACTACCCTAAAGGTCCTGTTTTTTGCCTCTACAGATTAGATGGCAGGAACAGCTTTAGAGCCTTGTCTATACCAGAAGAGGTGGTCTATAGTAATCACGAATTCCAGATTACAACACTGAAGAATCAACCAGCATTGTGACTCCCATACGTTACTGGCATGTGTGTGGTGCTGGTGAGGTTGTAAGAATACTAGCTTTCCTACATGCTTATGTTTTGACCGAGGCAAGATTAGAACTGAGAACGTCAAAGTTCTTGCACACTTTGATTCTCATTCTCTCCTTTCTCAAACACACAGCAAACAGCTCCATTTGACCACATCTCTGACCAAATGGCTTCTTCTGCCATTCTCCCAAGGGAGAGACTTGGTGAGAAGAGTCAACTGTGCTGCCCCTTCACCTCTCATGAAATCCCCAAATGTGAGCCCTGTTAAAAAAATTAGCCACAGGCCTGGAGGAAATGAATTACGCCTCGTTAAGAAGCTGCGGACACATGCATAAAGCTTAAAAGATCATGAATATAAGCACTTGAGTCTCTTGACATAATCTGTGGCCGTGTGAATTATCACACTGGTTAATGATTCAAAGTGCTACGGAGAATGGTTAGCTTTTCATAAGGGTAGTTCAAAAGATCACAGTGAAATGCAGCCATATGTAAAACTACACACTCATTAGCGCTGAGATATAGGCAAGGAGCCAAATTAACATTCTTGCACTGTCGTTCCTGATTCGAAGGCAGCCAGTTTCTGGCTGTAAACAAATGGAGCCAGCGATCAGATTTACAGCCCCTCCTTCCTGTGAACCTCCAGGTTTATTTATTATGTCTGCATTATGTGAATTTCTTCATTTCCCCGGGAGGAAGAATAATCAATTATTCCAGTATCTGTGTATTTCACTTACCACTGTACAGAACAGGGGGGCATCAAGTCTGTTAATGCTCGTCTCCTCCTACTCTGAGAAATTGCATAACCCTCTTTGGGAAATTACCAAAATATTCGCACACAAAAAACCACCAGCCGCCACTCCTCAGCATCCCATTACTTTTTAGACCTAGCAACAACAATAAGTTGAAGATCAGCTTCTCCCCACCCCTTCTCTCCAATAAATCGTGCATCTCTGAAATTGCATTGTAAGAGCCAAACTAGATGAGATATTGGCAATCTATGATCAGTGCTGGGAAGGGAGGATGCTAGCCTCTCACCCCCACCACAATATCATTTCCTCAAATCAAATAGGTAAAGGTAAAGGGACCCCTGACCATTAGGTCCAGTCACAGACAACTCTGGGGTTGCGGCGCTCATCTCGCTTTACTGGCCGAGGGAGGCGGCATACAGCTTCCGGGTCATGTGGCCAGCATGACTAAGCCGCTTCTGGCGAACCAGAGCAGCACACAGAAACGCCGTTTACCTTCCCGCCTGAGCGGTACCTATTTATCTACTTGCACTTTGACGTGCTTTCGAACTGCTAGGTTGGCAGGAGCAGGGGCCGAGCAACGGGAGCTCACCCCGTCGCGGGGATTTGAACCGCCGACCTTCTGATCGGCAAGCCCTAGGCTCTGTGGTTTAACTCATAGCGCCACCTGCGTCCCTAGGAGAACCACTGTCTTACTCCATTGCTACAACCACTAGGCCACGCTCTTCCTTTTGGGTCCTGCTTGCGTCTCAAAACTATTTTCTCTACCTCCACTCTATTTGCTGCAAACATGGAATTATTATAACCATGTTTGGTGTTCTTTCCACATAACATGTATGGTGTTTGAAATTGTTCACTGGAGTGTGGTGGTTTGCTGCAACAGAAGAAAACTGATATTTGAATTTAAAATTCCACACTGGGGGGGTAGGGCACACAACTTAGGGGCTTTGGTTTTCTAATGCGAATATGTTGCATCGTTAAAGGCAGGATTAAAGCGGCAATTAATGAATAACTCTCTAATTCCCCAACAAGGCAAACAAACTGACCCCAAGGTGCTGCTTTTAATGTGGAAGTTTCATTGCAATATACTTGGCTTTGTAATAAACAAAAAACACCACGATTACAAAGTGCAATTTGGAGTCAGGTTTCTTCGTAGCTGCTGCTGAAACCTCATCTAGCTAATTAGCTCTTCCAGTCCAGTTTCTGCTAATGTAGTTCTTACAGCGTGTCATGCAAATGTATATTAATGCCATTTAGGATCTAAACAGCTTGAAATTTCCCTCGCCGCTCAGCAGAGGTCAGAAATGTTTGCAAGAGAATAAGTTTTAAGGGAGAGAGAGAAAGAGAGAGAGAGAGAGGGAGAGCTGATTCGCAGGACAAAAGAAGAAGAAAGAATTCAAGCCAGCCAAAGTCCCCCTGATTTCAATGGGAATGCATTAATCATGTGCATAATGCTCTGCCATTGAAATCAGTGAGACGGTAATGTGCTTAAATTTGCCTGTATCGTATTCTCACGCCCAATCTCCAGTATATATTTAAAGCAATGCCATGCCTCTTTAAGCAGTCATGAGTTCCCCAAAAGAATCCTAGAAACTGTAGTTGCAAGATATTGAGAGTTGTTAGGAGACCACCATTCCCTTCACAGAACTTCAATTCCCAGAGTGGTTCAGCAATCAATCCCACTTCCCAGGGAACTCTGGGAATGCGGGGAAGGGCTGTGGCTCAGTGGTAGAGCATGTGCTTTGCATGCAGAAGGTTCCCAGTTCAATCCAGGTAGGTCTGGGATGGACTCCTGTCTGAAACCTTGGAGAGCCATTTCCAAGCAGTGCAGACAATTCTGACTTACATGGACTAATGATCTGACCTGGCATAAGGCAGCTTGGTATGATCCTAATTGTACTGACAGGTAATCATGTGTCATGCATACCCTAACAAAGTTTAAGATTACAGGTAGGTAGCCGTGTTGGTCTGCCGTAGTCAAAACAAAATAAAAAAAATCCTTCCAGTAGCACCTTAGAGACCAACTAAGTTTGTTCTTGGTATGAGCTTTCGTGTGCATGCACACTTCTTCAGATACACTGAAACAGAAGTCACCAGACCCTTATATATAGTGAGAGGGTGGCGAGGGGAAACCCAGCCAGATGGGTGGGGTATGAATAATAAATTATTATTATTATTATTATTATTATTATTATTATTATTATTACTCAGAAGGGTGGTGGGAATGGGTGATTGGCTGATAGCTGTGGTAAACCTGTGGACGACTGTTAAGGACTGCAATTAGTCTTACAGGAAAAAGCAAGGGGTGAGAAGGTTAAAAATAGCTTTGTCATGTATAATGAGATAAGAATCCAATGTCTCTATTCAGACCAGGTCTCTCCATGGTTTTAAGTTTGGTAAAGGTAAAGGTAAAGGGACCCCTGACCATTAGGTCCAGTCGTGACCGACTCTGGCGTTGCGGTGCTCATCTTGCATTATTGGCCGAGGGAGCCGGCATACAGCTTCCAGGTCATGTGGCCAGCATGACTAAGCTGCTTCTGGCGAACCAGAGCAGCGCACAGAAACGGCGTTCACCTTCCCGCTACAGTGGTACCTATTTATCTACTTGCACTTTGACATGCTTTCGAACTGCTAGGTTGGTAGGAGCAGGTACTAAGCACCGGGAGCTCACCCCGTCACGGGGATTCGAACCGCCGACCTTCTGATCGGCAAGCCCTAGGCTCTGTGGTTTAACCCACAGCGCCACCTGTGTCCCTTTAAGTTTGGTAATAAGTTGCAATTCAGCAACTTCTCTTTCCAGTCTGTTTCTTAAATTCTTTTGTAAAAAGACAGCTACTTTGAGATCTTGTATAGAATGTCCTGGGATTTTAAGTTTAAGATTGTGCAACTTATCTTAAGTCCTTTTGGTTCTGAAGTACATGGAAGACGAATTGAGTGCTCCCACCAGCACATGTCATTTATTTATGTGGGCCATGTGACAGACACGGAGAAAAGTTGATAGTGCTGGCTCCCAGCCTACAGGAAGGTGATTCCATGCATCTGCCATGTGCAGGTCTCAGCGATTTCTGTAAGAACAACACCAGCCTGCTGGATCAGGCCAATGGCCCATCTAGTTCAGCATCATGTTCCCACGATGGCCAACCAGAATGTACATCAGCATTAGCAGCAGCTTGGCTAAAGGACAATATCTTCTGAAGGGAAATGTCCAATAATAGCCATGGCCAGAATGCCTGACTGCAAATGCTTCTCTTGTGAGCATCGCATGCCAGATGTCAGGTGATTATACCAGAGCAAGGTGTCTAGGCTACATTTCAGCAAGTAATAACATTCCAGTAATTATTTAGTCCAGTAGTTAGGGATGTGTACACATTGCCACTTACTCCAAAGGGTCTAGGGTGGCGCTGTGGTCTAAACCACCGAGCCTCTTGGGCTTGCCAATTGGAAGGTCAGCAGTTTGAATCTGCACAATGGGGTGAGCTCCCGTTGCTCTGTCCCAGCTCCTGTCAACCTAGCAGTTCAAAAGCACACCAGTGCGAGTAGATAAATAGGTACCACTGTAGGTGGGAAGGTAAACACCATTTCCATGCACTCTGGCACTCGTCACGGTGTTTCATGCACCAGAAGCGGTTTAGTCATGCTGGCCACATGACCCGGAAAGCTGGCTGCGGACAAACGCTGGCTCGCTCGGCCTGAAAGTGGAGATGTGTGCCGCACCCCATAGCCGAATTTGACTGGACTTAACCATCCAGGGGTCCTTTAACTTTTACCTTTTACTGCTTACTCCAGCTCCAGTGTTGCTCCCCCTGCTTTGAATCTGAGTGCACATAATGCTAGTCCATAGTTACCCTATAGCTTCTTGAGAAATACTCCTGTTTGATGCTCTTTCCTTCAAACCAGTTTCCATCCAATTTGGAAACAAAAGCCACAGTTAAGCTGAGGTGTGTCTATTTTGGGCAGTCACTGCACATGTGCAAATGGCAACACATACACAGGGGGAAGCTTCAGCGAATTCAGAGTTTGGCTTGGGGGAACAAATCAGGTAATGGGCATCCGTTGAAGAGACCCCTGGCTCCTCTCTGGTGTTAATAGCAACATTAACATTAGCTTGTGTGTGTGTGTGTTTTGTGCTTTTGTGTGTGTGTGTGTGTGTTTTTGTGTGTGTGTGTTTTTTGCCCCCCCCTTCTTTTACGGGATGGCTTGCAATTTCGTTGCACTGGTATAGCGTGTGCTTGTACTGGTGCAATGACAAATAAAAAAAATTATCTTATCTTATCTTAAAAGGGGTCTTGAAATACGGCAGAGTTGGGGGAGGCAGCCTCATTGAATTTCATGCTGCTGATGTGTACATAGCCTTGCTCAGAACCTAATGACTAAGTTACTGAGAATGTAATTTTTTGTGAGCCTTTCGTATTAATATTTTATTGAAAAGTTTTCAAATATAAAGAAATAAAGTGATGCGAAGAAGAAATAAAAAGGCTCAAAAATGGGTAAAAAGAAGCAATATATGAATACTGTATATGCAATGTATGAAAAATACCCTAACCCATACATTCTTATATAAATTTGATATTATTATCCTAATACATATGTAAGTATTAATAGCCTACTACATTATGTATAAACCCATTCCAAATCGTGTCATATTTATCCAATGTTACTGCGAAAGTAATAGGACTAGCGGGGATAAATATAAGACATGACCTAAGAATGTCCACTGGATTTCGAAGGGGCAGAGGAACCAGAGACCAAATTGCAAACATGTGCTGGATTATGGAGAAAGCTAGAGAGTTCCAGAAAAACATTTACTTCTGCTTCATTGACTACGCAAAAGCTTTTGACTGTGTCGACCACAGCAAACTATGGCAAGTTCTTAAAGAAATGGGAGTGCCTGATCACCTCATCCGTCTCCTGAGAAATCTCTATGTGGGACAAGAAGCTACAGTTAGAACTGGATATGGAATAACTGATTGGTTCAAAATTGGGAAAGGAGTACGACAAGGCTGTATATTGTCTCCCTGCTTATTTAACTTATATGCAGAATTCATCATGCGAAAGGCTGGACTGGATGAATCCCAAACCAGAATTAAGATTGCCGGAAGAAATATCAACAACCTCAGATATGCTGATGATACAACCTTGATGGCAGAAAGTGAGGAGGAATTAAAGAACCTTTTAATGAGGGTGAAAGAGGAGAGCGCAAAATATGGTCTGAAGCTCAACATCAAAAAAACTAAGATCATGGCCACTGGTCCCATCACCTCCTGGCAAATAGAAGGGGAAGAAATGGAGGCAGTGAGAGATTTCACTTTCTTGGGTTCCGTGATCACTGCAGATGGTGACAGCAGTCATGAAATTAGAAGACGCCTGCTTCTTGGGAGAAAAGCAATGACAAACCTAGACAGCATCTTAAAAAGCAAAGACATCACCTTGCCAACAAAGGTCCGTATAGTTAAAGCTATGGTTTTCCCAGTAGTAATGTACAGAAGTGAGAGCTGGACCATAAAGAAGGCTGATCGCCGAAGAATTGATGCTTTTGAATTATGGTGCTGGAGGAGACTCTTGAGAGTCCCATGGACTGCAAGAAACATATCCATTCTTAAAGAAATCAGCCCTGAGTGCTCACTAGAAGGACAGATCCTGAAGCTGAGGCTCCAGTACTTTGGCCACCTCATGAGAAGAGAAGACTCCCTAGAAAAGACCCTGATGTTGGGAAAGATTGAGGGCACAAGGAGAAGGGGACGGCAGAGGATGAGATGGTTGGACAGTGTTATCGAAGCTACTAACATGAGTTTGGCCAAACTGCGAGAGGCAGTGAAGGATAGACGTGCCTGGCATGCTCTGGCCCATGGGGTCACGAAGAGTCGGACACGACTGAAGACTGAACAACAACAAAGAATGTTCAGGCTGGGATGTATTGAGATCCTTCATCAATGGCATGGGAATCTCCTGTCACACATTGAGAATCTCAGACCCCATCATATATGTAATGCATATCCACATGGTGGGGTTTTGGGTTTTGTTTTTGTTTGCTTTTCAGTGGTCAACACCAGTACAGTGGTACCTCGGGTTAAGTACTTAATCCATTCCGGAGGTCCGTTCTTAACCTGAAGCGTACTTAACTTGAAGCACCACTTTAGCTAATGGGACCTCCTACTGCCGCTGCGCTGTCAGAGCACGATTTCTGTTCTTAGCGGAGTTCTTAACCTGAAGCGCACTTAACCTGAAGCGTACTTAACCCGAGGTACCACTGTATAGGACTTCTTTAAACACATGGAAGGAACTGGTGAGCTGATTGGCTATAATTGACAATGTCAGATTAAAAGGGGCGAGTGGGAAATGGCAGGCTCCAACTGTCAAAGGGGACAGCTAGTTCTTTGCATCTTGGAGACATGACTTGCATTTTCTCCCGCAGTGCCAGACTCCTTGATTCCCCATAAGCTTTCCCTCATCCGAATTAATGCAAGCTCTTTTTTTTTCCTGAGCTCCCCTTCACTAATTTCTTTTGACACCACGGGATTCTCCTCCTCTGCTTCAATGACCCCCTTTTACCTTGTGCTTTCGTCACCAGGGTAATGCAACTGACAAGCGCCTATATGAAAGCTGACACAACTCATTGATATATATTGTGCTTGCAGAGAGCAATTTGCCCAAAGATCATAGCCTGCTTAGCTATTTGTCTCACACCTACCTGGACAGACAGGGCTGTAAAGCTCATCCATCAACATTCACAATGAAAGCTCCATGGGATTTTGGAAAACGTACAATGCGAAAATGAGGGCTTGTGTAATCAAGATAAGATAAAAGGTGACAAGCATGAAAGCTGATACAAGTCAATGTTTCTTGGGAATGAAGGCTCATCTCGCAACTTTAGATTAAGCACAGGTTTATTCTTGTACAGTTAGATCCTAAAAGACATCCCCAAAAATGATTTTGGATGCATCAGGAGCTTTAAACTTTTCAGCAGTGGAGGGTGCATATGATGACAATTCAGTCGCCCATCAAACGGTAAGATGAGCAGAGCCTGCAATTGCTTTTGAGTACAATGAGCAAAGCTGGTTTGGATATACTTCTGGAAAGTGCAGATACTTAACCTAAATCTCACTTTGTGTTATATTTGCAGTTCTGTGGGAAAGAAAACTGGAGATATATGCTCCGAATATCACAACAGTTATTCTGGTACCCAGTTGTAGCTTAAGACCAGTTCACACAATGGGGATGTATGTGCCATACCCTGGCCTCCTGATCATGATTAAGGATGCAGTCCTAAACCTGGCCACTGCCTGGCAGGGCTTAACAGGATGACTGAACCACTGACACACCTGCAGCCCTGCTGAGCATCCTGACCAGGGTAGAAGGTTGTAAAGGTAAAGGGACCCCTGACTGTTAGGTCCAGTCGCGGACGACTCTGGGGTTGCGGCGCTCATCTCGCTTTATTGGCTGAGGGAGCCAGCGTACAGCTTCCTGGTCATGTAGCCAGCATGACTAAGCCGCTTCTGGTGAACCAGAGCAGCACATGGAAATGCTATTTACCTTCCTGCCGGAGCAGTACCTATTTATCTACTTGCACTTTGACGTGTTTTCGAACTGCTAGGTGGGCAGGAGCTGGGACTGAGCAATGGGAGCTCACTCCGTCGTGGGAATTCAAACCGCCAACCTTCCGATTGGCAAGCCCTAAGCTCTGTGGTTTAACCCACAGCGCCACCTGCTCCCTAGGAGAAGGTTGTAGGGCAAACCAATTTCTGTGTCAGTCTTGAGCTGGCAGAGCGACAGGTCCTGATGCCATCATGTGACAGCAGTGGGTCTTGATTTAAATTAAAAGGGGCATTCAAATCTCCAAATGTTCCTTTTTAGCAGTTAAAGGTGATTCAGATCCCCAGCTTCTTCTCGGTCATCTGGATCTGACTGGAGCAGGATGCACTATCTTAAACTAAATCTGTTTTGTTTAAAGATGTGAAACAGATTGGAACCCCGTATGAAATGTGGAGGTGTCTAACATGGGATGTGACGAGGGAAGTAGCAGTTTTTATTTCAAATGGAAATTCCTATGGGGTCATCACATTTGAGTCATCTTATACATATTTCCCTTTCCCATTTTGTAAACAGATGTGGATTTAAAAACATGCATTACTCATCACCAACTTTGCTATAATATAGTATCTGAAGTCTTATTCCCTAGCTTCTGCTGTAGAAAGGAAGTGTGTGGTATTTATAAGATGCAAAATCGTTTGCATTGCAAAGTGTAACCATATTACTGGGCCCATTGAGAGAACCATACTGCCCTGGGATGAGTTTTCTTTCCCTGAAGTAGCTTGGACACACCTTCTGTCAGTACTGGGCTGTTGGCTGCAGTCTGTGGTGAGACAGGGATCATGGACAAGCCAGCAGGAACTATGGATGAGCTCCAGGAAAGGGCTCAGTGGTACAGCACTTGCCTTGCATGCAGAATGTCAGGGTTGCACCAGATGAGCAGGAGTGGTGGCAAGCCTCCCTAGGCGAAGCAGCAACCATGGAAGAGTCCAGAGGAATGGAGGGATTCTTACCTGAAGAAGACTGGTGGTGACATTCCTCAGAAGAGGAAGAAGCAGATGGGGAAGAGGGAAGGCCAGAACAGGAGGAGGAGGAAGTTGAGCCAGAATCAGGCCCTTGTGAGGAGAGGAGCCGGAAGGCCCCCTCCCCTCCTCCCATCTCAGCTGTAGAGCGTAGAGCTGAGAAGCAGAGGAAGAAATTGGAGGCAGTTGCAGCTCGTAAAAGGCGTGGTGATGAGCTGGCTACTTAAGGAAGGCTGGCTGCTTCCCTCACCAGCACCTGCAACTGCTGTGCTGAAGCATGTGGTTGTGCCTGCTCATCCTGCTCCTGATCCACTGTACCTGACTTCAGTACTGACAGCTGACTTTGGCTGGTTCCTGTCTCGGACTGCTCCTGACTTTGGCTTCTCTTGACCCCGGTACTGATACCTGGCTTCAGCACGCCATCCTGTTGGCGCCATAACACAGAAGGTCTCCGCTTCCATCTCTGGTATCTTCAGGTCAGACTGAAGAGCTGCTGCCAATCAGAGTGGACACTACTGAGCTGGATGAAGCAATGGTCTACCTCGGTAGAAGGCAGTTTTCGATATTTTGCTATAGTGAGTATCACAGAGCATGTCAGGGCTGAAAGGCAAAAGAGTAGGATATCCAGGAACAAGGCAGAAGGCAGCACTGAAGGGCAAGTTGAGGAACGCCGCCGAGATCAGGAAGACCTTGTTGAGCAAGGAAGGCTCAACTGGAATTATTGGTGCTAGCAAAGCAAGACTTTGCGGTGGAATCTCACTGAGCAGAATGAAGAGGGCGATCCCTAAATGCAGCAGAGCTAGCTAACCTCATTTTGAAATAATTCACATTATCATATAAAGACGGGGCAGATAAAACCATTATGTCCAGATTCTAAAGTCATGTAACTGCGCTGCTCCACTGTGGCCAGAAACAGGAAGCTCTCTTATAGTTCTTCCTGTCTAAGAGGTTCCAACAGCCAGCGCAGGGATGGAGGCCATAAATTGCCTGGGCAGGATGCTACAACTTGCAGTTCAGCGGTTCGCCACATGAGGCAGCCGCACAAAACCCCCAAGGGCTCCTGACTTCTTGCCACGTAGAAAGGAAGAAAGCGTCACACACCCCAGGTATTTCTCTGCTATATCTCATTGTTCTGTCATTTCTTGCAGTGTTAATGTTAAGAAGATGTCGTCTGCTGCATGATCATGAAACAAATGCCCTTTCTTCCTTTGCGGATATTGTTTCACTTTGTGCAGGTATATCACTGTATGGCACAGGGCTTCCCATTTTAAACAGCATACTACATTAACTGGGGCTGGGAGATGAGCTCTTGAACAAAGCCTTTCGATAGCACAGGGCACGTTTAAGGTTTTATGAAACTGTCTGGAACCAAGGCGGGGGAGAGCGAGAGAGCTCACTGTAGCTATTTTTAATAAGCAATGGAGCACAGCTATAAATCTGGGCAGGCTTTATGAGGTTTTATTTGCTACATTATTTGTGCAATGATAGCCTGATGAACACTGTTATAATTTCCCTTTTATGTCTTTGGCCCTATGTCATTTAAGGCTGTTTGAATAATCCAGTGTGTAGGGAAGATTCAGAGAAGGTGTGAAAATGCATGGGGCAATAACGTTTAGGGATGTATGTGTGTTCAGAGGCGACACTCTTGGTTCACGATTTACCCCACAACTTACATTTCTTCTCACTTTTCTTCCATGTAACTCAAGGAAGCCTCCATAGAGTTTCTTCTTAGTCTGCTAACCAGATACTGCTTTTCTTAGGAACATTGGAACCTGCCTTACACCAAGTCAGACCAATGGTCCATCGGTGTCATCTATACTGACTGGTAGTGGGTGTACAAGATTTCAGGCAGGGTTCTGTCCCAGTCCTCCATGGAGATCCCAACCCTGGGAACTTCAGGTCCATTTCTCCTTTGTTAACACCTCCCAAGAAAGGGAGTGGTATTCAGTACTAAGGATAGCAAAGGTACCGTGTTTCCCCTATTTTAAGACACCGTCTTATATATTTTTTCCCTCAAGAAAACGCACTATGGCTTATTTTGAGGGGATGTCTTATTTTTATTACGTAAACCCAGCCCCGCGTTTTCCTTGGCGACCTCCAGAACTGCGCCTATCACTATGGCTTATTTTCGGGGTACGGCTTATATTTCGCAAATGCGAAAAAATCCTGCTATGGCTTATTTTATGACTACGTCTTAAAATAGGGGAAACAGGGTAGGACGGCTGTGTTGTATCTAGGGCTGAGTGAAAAGGACCTCTCAACATTCTTCACACTGTGTGTGTGTGTGTGTGTGTGTGTGTGTGTATGATTTTGCTGAATATTCTCCAGGGGAAACTGAAATTCTGTTGTTCATATTGGCAAATGAAGAAAGGAACAGTCTAAGAAAGGAAGACTGGAAGGTAAACTCATTGCATCCTTCAACAATAATAAAATATTATTAAACAATTGTAAGAGTCTATCATCAGTGGATAGTGAAATTGGGGGAAGGCTAATTTGATTAACTTTCAGGGTGGGGGATGAAAATTCAAAACAGCTCAGGAGCAGTTCGAAAAGGAAAAGCAATTCTCATAAAATTATTTTCTGTGAAATTTTGATTCAGCCCCTAGACATATCAGTGGTGTTGTTAATAGTCGCAGGCAACCAAAATGATCAAAGGGACGAAGTAACTCCTCTATGAGGAAAGGTTGCAGTGTTTGGGGACTTTTTTTAGCTTAGAGAAAAGTTGAGTAAGGGGAGACTGTGTACAAATAGGCATGGCATGGCGAAACTAGCTAGAGAAATTTTTTTCTCCCTCTCTCATAACAGATTAATGCTGGAAGACTTGGGAGGGTATAGCCAAACTATGGAAGTCATTCCCATGGGAGGCAATGATGGTTACCAACCTAGGTGGCTTTAATAGAGGGTTAGGGTTAGGGTTAGACAAGTTTCATGAAGGAGAGGGCTATTGATGGCTGCTAGCCAGGATGGCTATTCTCTGCTTCCACAATTAGAGGCCGTAAATACTTCTGAATACCAGTCGCTGGAAGCCACAGGAGGAGAGAGTGCTCCTGCGCTTGGGTCCTGGTTGTGGATTCCCCACAGGCATCCGTTTGGCCATTGTGAGAACAGGACTCTGGACTAGATGGGCTGTTGGTCTGATCCAGCAGGGTGCTCTTATGTTCTTAAAGTTATCTTGTGCCGATACGTGAGAGAATGGACACATCGATTTAGCCCCACTGTAATCTGTGTCCGTCTCTCTCTGTGTGCATGTGAACATACATTTGGATTAAACTGGATTAAACTGCAATTAATCCAGAATGCGGCAGCTAGACTGGTGACTAGGAGTGGCCGCCGGGACCACATAACACCGGTCCTGAGAGATCTACATTGGCTCCCAGTACGTTTCCGAGCACAATTCAAAGTGTTGGTGCTGACCTTTAAAGCCCTAAACGGCCTCGGTCCTGTATACCTGAAGGAGCGTCTCCACCCCCACCGTTCAGCCCGTGCACTGAGATCCAGCGCCGAGGGCCTTCTGGCGGTTCCCTCACTCCGAGAAGCGAAGCTACAGGGAACCAGGCAGAGGGCCTTCTCGGTGGTGGCGCCCGCCCTGTGGAACACCCTCCCATCAGAGGTCAAAGCAATAAACAACCACATGACCTTTAGAAAACACCTGAAGGCAGCCTGTTCAGGGAAGTTTTTAATCTGTGATATTTTAATGTATTTTTATATTTGTTGGAAGCCGCCCAGAGTGGCTGGGGAGACCCAGCCAGATGGGCGGGGTACAAATAATAAATTATTATTATTATTATTATTATTATTATTATTATTATTATTATTGTGCCGATACGTGAGAGAATGGACACATCGATTTAGCCCCACTGTAATCTGTGCCCGTCTCTCTCTGTGTGCATGTGAACATACATTTGTGCCACATCCAAGTGATCCTTTATGCCACTCATGGAGTGCTAGCTCACTAATCTTATATCACAACAAATCTGTTAGTCTTATATGGCAGGGGTAGGTAACATGAGAGCCTAGAGATGTTGTTGGGATACAATTTCCATCATCCCTAACAGTTGTCTATGCTCACTGGAGCTGATGGAAGCACCATGTTGACTATTTTTGCTTTTGGTATAACAAGACTCCTTCTTTGCACTTATTTTTTTATTTTTTTATGTGCTTTTTATTTTATTTTTTATTTCCCCCGCCATGAAATTTCACAGCTACCATGCTAGTCATCATGTGATAATTAGGAAATCACATTTTGTCCCCCATTTCGAATCAATATTCTTGTAAACCAAATAGTAATTTCCAGCTCATAAGGAATGTCTTGTATAATTGCAACACGGCTCAAGCAGTCCCTGATGCATCTTTGATTTGCCATTAATTGTGGCTTGTTAAAAATTGTTTTTGAGAGCTGTACGTGACAGCGTCTTGTTTGGGAGGGGAGAATGTTGGAAAGGAAAGGCGGCTTGTTTTGAACTCCTGAAACTTTACGTTCTGAATCTGAGGCAGTAACGCGAAAATTTCGTCTGATGATTGCATAGAACTTGGCAGTTTTGTTATTTCTTACATCTGTGTTACTAAAAATAGCAGCAACTGGATACCAGTGTATATATATATGCAATGGAATTGGTACCTGGTCACACCCGCACCATACTTTGAAAGGACATGGCTTCCCCCAGAGAATCCTAGGAACTGTAGTTTGTTGAGGGTGCTGGGAACTGTAGCTCTGTGAGGTGAAGTACAGTTTCCAAGATTCTTTGGGGGAAGCCATGAGCTTTGAATCCACTTTAAATGTACAGTGTGGGTGTGACCCATGTATGTGTGCGCACAGACACACAGTATTTTCCTTGCTTAGTCCCTTCTCATCACTCGCCAACATTATTTTTTCATGTGATTTGTTCCATTGCACATGGGTTGTTTGAGGCAGCCTCCGGGCTTTGCCCTCTCCACTGATAAGCTGCGGCCTCGTGAGGGAAAGGCGCTGATATAGAGAAGAAGCAGTTGTAAGAATTATGAATCTTACACAGCTTTCGTGTCTGTTCTACAGATATAGGTTTTTTCTGATGAAGGATGTGATAAAAATGAAGCAGATACACAAATATAAATAAATAAACAACTGGGCTAGGAAAAAGGCCTGCAACTGGAGCCCATATAGTACTCCCCCCCCCCCAAGGCTAATCGTAGCAGAGAAGGGTCACTTTTGAGGAATAATTGCAGCTGGAGAGGGGGAAGTTAACTCTCCCCTCCCCAGCAGCAACCCCCTCAACCACTGCAGTTAGCCTTGGGGGAAAAGTTATAGTAGTAGCCTTGGTTACGGTACTAGAATTATTTTAGAGCCTAATTGAGGTATGCATGCAGTGCTATTTTTCTAGAAAAAAGAGATGCCGGAACTCACCATGAACTCCTCCCTTGTTCTCTTAGAATGGCTATGGTGCTGTCAAGTACAGGAGTTCCCCTCTCCCTTCTGGTCGCTCACCAATAAGAATTAACGAGCATTTGGCAGATTTATAGTCCTTTTATTTCAGCATTATGTTACAAGCACAGACAGGCATCCCCCCACAAGGATATCAGTGGCCTACTCTGACTCAACCTTATTTCTGCAGCGAGAAGAGTGCCAACGGGAAGTTCCTCCCTCCCCTGTGTCTCCTTTATTCTCTGACACGCTTGGTCCTCTGAGCTCGGGGGGAGGGAGGTGGTTCCCCCCCCCACTCTCGATCAATATATTGCCCAGCTGCTCCCTCCCTTCTGGTTGCTTAGCTACTATCTCATAGCTGGGTAGTTCCTCTCTCAACTGTGCAGCTTCTGTGTCTGCCTCTGGAAACACTGCAATGTTCTGTTAGGAGCTGATCTCGCGGCAATTGCATTCCCCAATCTTCCAATCCAGACCAGCCCCTGACAGGTGCCCATCTGAGAGGGGCCGGAACTGAGTTTCAGTGTTCTGGATGGAAAAAAGCCCTGTGTGCATGTACTGATCATCTTCCCCTGCTGAACTCTGGAGGAAGATCCCATTAGGTCTGGGGGGGGGGAGTGACAACATGTTTTTCAAGTTTAATTGCAGGTGGGGAGAAGAATGAAGAAGAAGAAGAGTTTGGATTTGATATCCCGCTTTATCACTACCCTAAGGAGTCTCAAAGTGGCTAACATTCTCCTTTCCCTTCCTCCCCCAAAACAAACACTCTGAGGTGAGTGGGGCTGAGAGACTTCAAAGAAGTGGGACTAGCCCAAGGTCACCCAGCAGCTGCATGTGGAGGAGCGGAGACGCGAACCTGGTTCCCCAGATTATGAGTCTACCACTCTCAACCACTACACCACACTGGGGAGCAAAGTGAGTGTGTGTTTGCACACATATACAACTGGTGTGGTGTGTGTGTGGCACCCTTCACAGTTTTATCCAGTTTGCCAATATGATCATGGCTGGGGTTGCCATATGTCCGGAATTACCTGGACATATCCGGAATATTGCCTTCTGTAGCAAAATAATACAAAACAACAACAACAACAACAACAACAACAACAACAACAACAACTTTTCTGTCCGGGATTTTCACTGTTTGAAATATGGCAACCCTATCATGGGGCCATTCAAAATATTGGTGACCCCTGGCCAAATTCAATGACATGGAAGAAGGGTGCAAATTATCTATCTATTTCCCCCCCAATAGAGCTCTTTCTCTGGGGGTATTATCACAAAAAGAAGTGATGCTATGAAGTTTGGGGAAGGTTCCCCCTGAAACCTGCTCATCTGAAAAAGGAAAAAAGTAGTCTTCTATTTTGACATCTTACAGTGCAATCCCATGCATTTCTACTAAGAAATAAGTGGCAGGTAAGTTAGGGTGGTGAATCTGTCAAATTCAGTTTCTCATTTTTTCCTTGTCTGAAGTGCAGCTCCCCACATTTCTACACAAGTTTGCAAAAAAATAAATTCAGACCTTTGTGAAAATTCATTAGCATTTTAGTGCAAACTTCTCCTCATATATACATTTTGGTAAAGCAATTTCCCTCCAATACAGCATACCTTTGCATGTTATTTACACTAATATATGCAGTTCAGTGCAAACATTAACCTGGTTCATACATTTTTATACACATTAACTTGCCTGGAAGACTGCATTACAAGTGTACGGAACAGTGAATTTCAAAGGATGTGTGTGTTTCATTTTGTGGCTTGTGCAAATTAGATAGGTTCAACTTCAGATGTAAAGCTGAATGGAATTTCTCCCCCCTTTAAGGTATAGGACTGCAACTTTTCGCTGTTAAAACAAAAAACAGGCCAAGGACCACCGTCTGTCTCTAGAAAGTGCTTACATGCACATTTTCTCCCACTTAGATATTCTGTACTAAGCACAATGTAAATATGATTTGGATCCTGGCCTTCTGATTAAATCTGACAAAATACAGAGTAGCGTTACTAGCTGATGCAGTCGAGATGCAATCCGAGAAAAGGCATGCTTGAGAGAGCAATAGGTAAAACAAATTGCATAACCTTTCAAAGAGCTCATTACTAAATCTGAACTTTAAGGGGGGGTAGCATGAACTAAATCTGATGAGGATTCTAAAAGACAGACTTTAGAGTGGGTGGGAAAATGGGTTTGCATTCTTGAAAATTAATGACCCAGGAACAGATTTTGTGAACGAACAGACAAACAAAGCTGGTCCTTTCTCCTCACTGCAAGAATTTTGTAAACAACAACAACAACAACAAAATTTATTGCCATGACTTGTAAACCTGTTGCAAAGCTTCTAAATCTCCTACATGGTTTGTAAATATGTTCCGGGTTGCTGAAATCCATTTTTTAGTGGGGCAGGATATTTGCTGTAAATCTATTCCATAAGTCCTGAAGAAGTTTAAGGGTATTTAAAAAGAAAGGAAGCAACAGCTAAGTCCTATATCATTTTTAAAACAGGATTTTAAAATCAGACCGCCGACTTGCAAGCCCAGCTTTTCCTCTGTATCGATTTTGGCTCTTTCTTATCATTCTAGGAAAATATAACATACTTTACTGTCATCCAATTTGAAAGTTCACTTCGGGGCGGCTTGCTTGGAACAGCTGTTTTCCGTTGCTCCCTGTAGCAGCTACCTCTGTGCTGCAAGCTGTTTCTGAGCCACAGCTCACCATGCAGATTGTGTGATTTTTTTCCCTCTGTGCTGCTGCAGGCCTGAAAGATGGTTCAGCAGAGGGTCCTCCTTCCGGTCTTTAATTGGGGTTGACAACATTTGGTTTTAATATTAGCCGTTTTCACATGATCTGAACATGTGTTGACTGAGGGTCTGGAGAGGGGAAGTGGGGATGCAGTTGTTATCCTGTCCCCAGTGTCTCCGTGTTCATTTGCATTAGGGAGGAGGTCACACAAATGCTTTGAAAGAACATGCAACCACAAGGCTTGCCCACCACTCCTGTGTAGGGGTTACCCATGCCCAGCACCACTGCTGAACACTTCCCCCCCAATGTCTACTTGTTCACCAGGCACTGGACAGAGTTTTGCACCAGGGATGGGGGAGAATTTTGATTCAGTTTGCATTCAAAGGAAAATATATCTAAATCACATTTTTGGAAACTATGCAAGAGTCGGAACACAGCCATCCTTCAAATCTCTGAATTTTGCAGTGCAGCGCTGCAGCTAAATAATGTGTACAAAATTGCACATCCTGGGGCAAAGTGTCCATCTAAATGTGGGCATCACAAACTGATGTGGAAACATGAAGAGCCAAACTTAAGATTGGAAAGATGAGAAACTGAGAGAAGCTGTAAATGACAGATTGTTCCATTCCTGTCTCATGCACACAGAGAGATGTACGTGGGTAGACCTCTTCCATGCAAGGAGAAGGCAGCCAGGAATAAAAACAAGGCTCTGAACTTCAGTGATCCTCAACATTCATTTTCCTGACACAGCTAAATCTAGACCAAAGACTGGGTCACCAACTGCTAAGCAATGGCATAAGCAGATCCCGTGTCTTGTAGCAAATAACTACTTTACCAAGTGGATCCCCAAAAGAGGGGTTCCGACGTAGGTTTTGTGAGGTTGGAGAAAAAGCAAGAGTTCATCTTCACCCCACCATGTGTTCAGCTTTGAGAGGAAACCATAATGGCAATCCTGAAGTTGTACATACAAAATTAAAGGTGGTAATTCATAGTGCACTGGGCAGCATTAGTTTCATCCGGTCCTAATGAGAAATATATCAACATAACAAGCAGAGCAATATTTTACTGCAGCTTGAATTCCTTTGGGGGAAAGAAAACAAGCCTTAACGAGTGAAGCAGGCATGGGTTGTGTGTCCACCCGCATCCCAATTTACCTGACAAGGATGTGCATTCAAGTGTTTAATATGAGAGAGAGTCATTCATTGAGTCAATTAGGGCATAGGGCTCAGTGTGTTGCGAGGTTTCTGAGTGTCTTTTTGCTGTGTGGTTTCTGAATGTCTTTTTGCTAAACAGGAGGAAAGGTTTAACCAGAAATAGCTGGGGGTGGGGATGGAATTGGCCCAAGGGTCGTATTCACTCTTGACCAGCCTTCCAGCGGTCACGTGCCATCAGTGCCAAAAATGAGGGTGACTACCCTAAACCTTAGGGACCCAGATGGCGCTGTGGGTTAAACCACAGATCCTAGGGCTTGCTGATCAGAAGGTCAGCGGTTTGAATCCCTGTGACGGGGTGAGCTCCCGTTGCTCGGTCCCAGCTCCTGCCCACCTAGCAGTTCGAAAGCACTTCAAAGTGCAAGTAGATAAATAAGAACCGCTCTGGCGGGAAGGTAAACGGCGTTTCTGTGCACTGCTCTGGTTCGCCAGAAGCGGCTTTGTCATGCTGGCCACATGACCTGGAAGCTGTACGGCGGCTCTCGGCCTATAGAGCAAGATGAGCGCCGCAACCCCAGAGTCGGACACGACTGGACCTAATGGTCAGGGGTCCCTTTACCTTTACCTTACCCTAAACCTTTTGCATGCATGTGGACACGCACTGGCAGAATCACAGGTACATGCCTATTCCCACTCAGTGGGGTCTCAGTGTCAGGATTTTCCACTGCCACTATTGCAGAGGGTCACGTGATTGGATGATTTCATTTCTTATCTCTCTGTGTGTGAGCAGAAGTCAAGCCGACAAACTTCCGCTCTTTGCTCTCTGTGCAGCTAGAAAGCTAGAGAGGATGTGTGAGAAGGAGCTCACAGAAATTGCCATGTTTCTTTTGTTTCTTTTGCTGTAAATAATAAAATACTTAATGCCACAATTCCTGCACAATTTTGCTTTCACTGACTCTGCTAATACCCTTTATATCATGCACCTGTCTCTTGGATGTGTGCCGATGCTTTCTACGGGACTCCAGCAAGAGGCACCTCCCGTCACTCAGAGGACAGGGGAACACGTCAGGAGGATGGAGATCAGTCCCCAAATTGTGGATTGGCCACCTGAAGACTACAGTTATTTTAAGCACACCATTACAAGACCAGTGAATGCATTTTGCATTATGAAATACCCATTGCTTGGAATCACCTCTGAAACTGCAGGAGAGGAAAGTCCTGTTCTGCTCAGTTCTAGCTTTTGGACTTACCTTGGGCATCTGGAGCGGGATGCTGGACTTGATGGACTCTTGTCTTAATCCAGCAGAATGTGGGTTACCGTGTGTGTGTGTGTGTGTGTGTGTGTGTGTGTGTGTGTGTGTACATCACTAGTTTTTATTGTCCTTTAGAACTGCAAGAAAATGTAGTGTGCTATAAACTGACAGGCCGGTGGCTAATAAGCATCACACGGCAAAAGGTGAAGTGCCACTTCTTTCCTTGGAGACACAGGACTTGCTGTTTAAAACCTGAATGAAATAGTGGTGCTTTGGTATGGCTGGTTGAAGCCAGATGCCTCTTTGCTCCTGACGACCATCGCACTCAAACTGAATCCTGACCTTAAGTGGCTGATACTCATCTCTGGCTGTGATTAACAGGATGGTTAAAATCATTTCTCAGGCATTGCCATTACCAGTTACCCTACCTTGATTGCAAAAATGTGTCATCTGTATATATGTAAACTGTACAGCACAAGAGAGGGAAATGTTATGAAGACTTGGAGACAGAGGGAGAGATTAAAATTACATGAATGCATGAAAGACAATGATCTCTGTCCAAAATTTAATGGAATACTCTGTGTAATGAAAGCAGCACAACATCTGCATTATATGTGGAAATATTTTAAGAGCAAAGGGATCGAAATCAAGGTTTTCCTCTGGCATCCCCCCCCCCCCCCGATTCAACTGATTCGAATAAATAAGTTTGGCCCAATGGAAATTTTCTTTCTTAAGTTGAATGAGAAGAATTAAAAAAAAACAAAACAGTTTTTGCTTATCATGGAATCATAAAATTGTGGAGTTGAAAGGGTCCCCAAGGCTAATCTATTCCAACCTCCGGCAATGCAGGAATCACAGCTAAATAATCCCTAACAGATGTCCATGCAATCCTCTTTAAAAACAACAACACCTTCTGAGAGAGTCCGCTCCATGGTCAATTTTTTAACATGAAGCATTGGGAGCCAAAGTATGCATCTGAATTTTTGGAGACTAAAGCATATTAAGATATAATTAGAAGTCCAAATAGCCAGTTGCAATCTGAATTTTGAAACACAAAAGGGGAAACAAATAACAGCAGAAGTTGTGCTAAGTCTTTTCTGCATGTGCTTTTTATTTAATTAGAAATTCCCCACTGCATATCATCTCAGTGGGGATGCCAAGTTCAACTTCAGGAATATTCATGGGAAATAATCTGAATATCAAAAATTTCTGTGCAGATTTTAAAATATATTTAGATTGTTCCTTTCCCTCTTAAAAACCTGCATGGGAACAGGATGGGATGAATTTTAGTCCCATCCTCAGATGAACCAGCCCAGCAATGATTTTGGTTTGGAGCCCATCCTGAAGCACAACCTCTTTTTAAACCACCTTAATCTCATGCAACTTTCTTCTCTTGCATCCTCTTTTTCCACCTCTTGCCTGGCCCTTACCCAATTTTTGGAGTGGCCACTCCTGAAATAAACGGCAAACTCCCTGAGCTCCTGAGGCATTGCTATTTCCTCCCAAGAAATAGGCAAGAATATTTTCTGAATGTCAATGCAGAAATCCCTTTTTGATTGACCTGGTGTCTTATGTGTTTGTGTGTTTTTAATAAACTCCCCTTCTCCATCTTCTGTTCTTTGCAGTTCTGGAAATAGATTAAATCGTGACATTACGGATGAAAACTAATAAAATAATTCGAGAGAAAAGAATATATTGTACTATATACCCCACTAGCTGTCACTATTGGAAGCCTGCAGAGGTAGAAGTCTCATTACACAGACAGAATACATGGTGTGCATTTTAGCTAGAGATGTTTGAGGAATTCGATTCAATTTGATCTGTACCAGTTGGACTAATGTTTTCATGGAAACTTATGTAGTTCCCAGCAGCCTAAGCATATGAAAATGTGTCTAGAAATGCGTGTTTTGAGAGAAGCTTTGCTTCCACAGTTCAAGGAAACTATACTTCTGAGTATCAGTTGCTGGAAACCACAGGAGGGGAAAAAGTGGTCTTCTTCTTGAATTATCCTTGTGGGTTACAAGAAAGGAGATTCCAGCTAAACATAATTTCTGACTGTGAGAACTGTTCAACAGTGGAACGGACTCCCATGAAAAGTGGTGGACTATCCTTCCTTGGAGGTTTTTAAGCAGAGGTTGGATGGCTGCCATGTATGATCTAGTTCCTTCATTGCAGGGGGTTGGACTAGATGACCCTTGGTGTCCCTTCCAACTCTACAATTATATGATTTCTAGAGCAATCAACCATGCCTATTAACCAGACCACCCTTAGGACTGTTCTGTATGAAACCTTTCTGCACATTAAAAAACAAACACTCGTAAGTTTTGCTTTCAAACATTATTTTGTCCATTATTTATGTGTTTGAAATATTTATCAACCTCTAAAATTAACCAAATATCAATGCAGTGTACAACAGCAATTAAAACATTTTTTCCTCAAAGAAAATTTGGGTGCTGCTGCCTGTGAGTCAACTTTTAAAATGAACCTTTATGCCTGGCAGGCTGCTTTCCGTTGGCACAGACCTTTTTGAAGTGGTTAGTATTCAAATATGCAATCTCTTATCAGCGCTCTGAAATGATACAGACCTGGGAGGAATGCCTGGCATCATTTTCCTGAATGTGTAGATAGATCTTCATTCTGTCTCTCACCAATTGCTTCAAAAGCTGTGTTGAGCCAGATTATATGACACAAAACTTTATTTTTTTGGAACGTTTAGTTCTTAAGTTTTATTCAAGCTCCTAGTCAAAACGTTGGCTTCAAAGGATGTGATGCAGACTGCTCTCTCACATATGAGGCTTACCTGTGAGAGAGATATTTCCACTGTTGGGGAGGACAATGAGAGAACTTCTTTGGCAAGCATGAAGCTGAATCATGCTCAGAATGTTTATCTTACATGCGCTCTGATGACTCCCAACACCCCACAGAGGAGGAGGGGAAGAAGAAGAAGAAGAGGAAGAAGAGGAAGAAGAGGAAGAGGAAGAAGAAGAAGAAGAAGAAGAAGAAGAAGAAGAAGAAGAAGAAGAGTTTGGATTTGATATCCTGAAGGAGTCTCAAAGCGGCTAACATTCTCCTTTCCCTTCCTCCCCAACAACAAACACTCTGTGAGGTGAGTGGGGCTGAGAGACTTCAAAGAATTGTGACTAGCCCAAGGTCACCCAGCAGCTGCATGAGGAGGAGCGGAGACGCGAACCCGGTCCACCAGATTACGAGTCCACCGCTCTCAACCACCACACCACACTGGCTCTCAGAGGCATCTACCTAGCTACTGTGAATTCAGGATGCTGGACTAGATGGGCCATTACCCTGATCCAGCAGGCTCTTCTCATGTTTACACATTGGCACATGTGGCTGGTGTCTAAAGGAGCCTGTGCATAGACATGCTCATGCCCAGAGCTCTCCTATGCAAAGAGGGATTCTGCTTAATCATGCCCCCCACCCTACACAAATATAGGAGATCTGTGTGCCTGCATCACAAATTGAGTCCCTTCAGATGCTGGCTGACTGTGCAGATGGTGGGCCCCATGGTGATGTGGGGTGGGAATGTTGATGTCCCTGCAACCCCATCTCCCATCCATCCAATGCATGGGGTTCAGCTGCACAGCCATATTGGCTCTTCTCATATATTAACAGACCACACTCAACAGAAGTGTACCGTCCATATCAAGGGAAGTAATTGTCCCACTCTAGTCTGTCTTGGTCAAACCACACCTGGAATACTGTGTCCAATTCTGGGCACCCCACAATTTAAGAAGTATGTTGTTAAGAACTTGTGCAGAGGAGGGCAACCAAGATGATCAAGGGTCTGGAAACCAAGCCTTATGAGGAACGGTTGAAGGAGCTAGGTATGTTTATAGGAGATCGAGAGGAGGTATGGTAGCCATCTTCAAATATCTCAAGGGCTGGCACATGGAAGAGGGAACAAGCTTGTTTTCTCCTGCTCTGGAGGGTAGGACTTGAACCAATGGCTTCAAGTTTTGAGAAAGGAGATTCCGACTAAGAACTTTCTGACAGTAAGATCTCTTTGACAGTCTCCCTTGGGAGGTTGTGGACTTTCCTTCCTTGGGGATTTTTAAGTACTGTAGCTGTTGGATGGCTATATGTCATGGATGCTTTAGCTGAGATTCCTGCATTGCATATGACCCCTGGGGTCCCTTCCAAGTTACAACTCTATGATTCTATGGCATTAAATGGTGTCACATAGGACATCTCTGTGTTTTTAAGCAGGTGGATGGGAGCAGATTAGCAGTGGGGGGAGGGCAGGGGGTGGTTAACCCTTTCCACCCATGCCGTTATCCCACAGCTGCAAGAGGGAAGCTGCTATCTGGCACCAATATGTAGCTTGGCTTTAAGTGAACCATATTTTCAACGTGTGGGACAGTGCCATTTCAAAATAGCTGGGCATATGCTCATTTCACTGCTGACATGCACATGCAAGAAAACCCCAGAAGCCATTTGGCCAAATATGTGTGATGGCAGTAAAAGAAGAAGAGGAATATGTGTCCAAAAGCCAATTGCATACAGAAACCTACTGGCTGTGTGCATTTTTTTTTTTTTTTTTTTTGCAGATTTTGCATGTCCAGGATGCTACATGCGCAGGTGTTACCGTGAATTGCTTCAAACCCTTTAAACGTTTATCTTTTGTTCTTGTCTCTAGCTCTTTCTTAGCTCCCTGATTTCTTAACTCTCAGGGGTAAAGGGACCCCTGACCATTAGGTCCAGTCGTGACCGACTCTGGGGTTGCGGCACTCATCTAGCTTTACTGGCCGAGGGAGCCGGCGTACAGCTTCCGGGTCATGTAGCCAGCATGACTAAGCCGCTTCTGGCGAACCAGAGCAGCACACGGAAACGCCGTTTACCTTCCCACCGGAGCGGTACCTATTTATCTACTTGCACTTTGACGTGCTTTCGAACTGCTAGGTTGGCAGGAGCAGGGACCAAGCAACAGGAGCTCACCCCGTCGCGGGGATTCGAACCGCCAACCTTCTGATCGGCAAGCCCTAGGCTCTGTGGTTTAACCCACAGCGCCACCCACATCCCTTAACTCTTTACTTAACCCTTTAATTCCTGCACTGCTTCCAGAGACTGCTGTGAGCAGTAGCACTACAGCAGCATCTGTAAAGAGATTGCACTACAGGCAGAATCCCCCTGCATGATGACCTTCTACACAATATAATAATAATAATAATAATAATAATAATAATAATAATAATTTATTATTTATACCCCGCCCATCTGGCTGGGTTCCCCCAGCCACTCTGGGCAGCTTCCAACAAAAGATTAAAAATACATTAAAAAGGCAAGTCTTTTGAGACTATAATGAAGCAAAATGCTGCACTCAAAGCCAACGGACCCTTCACAATCATATCACAAACCCCACCTGTTCAAATTGCAGCTTGAGTTCTTGCTCTTGGATTTTGAGCACATCTCTCAAGTGAGCACATCTCTCAATATGTTTCCTGATGTATGAAGCAATGATCTCTGGGTCCTCTAGGAAGAATAATTATTTGGGGATAGATAGAGCATATTCATGGTCTAGAGCAGACATGGCCAAACTTGGCCCTCCAGCTGTTTTTGGACTACAGCTCCCATCATCACTAGCTAACAGGACCAGTGGTCAGGGATGATGGGAATTGTAGTCCCAAAACAGCTGGGGGGCCAAGTTTGGCCATCACTGGTCTAAAGGCATCAGGTTCAGTTTTCACAAAAAATTGCCAGCATGTTAGTGTGGCTTTATTACAAATGTATGTATCACAGAGGTATTTTCATGTGCAGTTTTGGAAATATACACTTTCCCCCCTGATATGCACCTTTTGTACATTCTCTTCAGCAATATATGCATTATCACGCACATTTTACCGCAATATATGCATTTTTCTGCATATTACTTGGTAGAGAACTGCATTGCAAAATTCGGATAAGTCTTAATTTTGAAGGGTCTCTGTGTTTCATATATTGTTTCAAAAACTGCAGATTTGGTAGATTTGCCTTTAAATTCAAATTGAATGGAATGTCTCTTCCATGGCTACTTGTGTGTAGGGAGTGCTGAGAACAAGGAAGCAAGAGATGAGGAAAAGCCTGATGGAACTTCTACACACAGCTGGGGGTCTGGATTGTTGGTGGGAAGGAGTGCATTGAGAGGTGAAGGAATGAAATTCCTTTAACATGTTGATTCAGAAGAGTGAAATCTTTGGCAGGGGGTGAAGGAGGGTGGTGGGTCAAGAAGCCAAGGGAGAAGGGCAAACAAAACAAAAAGTCACAGGGCAGCAGAATGTCGAATGCAAATTTGAAGTAGGCAGCCGATTCTTTGGCTGCATGTCTCCAGTTAATTTCTTGGGCTGCAGTCCAGAGCTCCTTTGCAGAAGCAGCTGACACAAAAACATTCATCAGGTGGAATCCAGAGGATCTATTCCCCACAGAGAAGCCTTCTTATACAGTTAGTCGTCCATACAACTTGCGGAAATGATTGTACATCCATGCACATAAAAATCATTAACCGTGTTTTTATTCGCGGTCCTGCAGTTTGGCCATTGCGTAGGACCTGCTGCCAGGTAATAGGATCAAAGGCTAAGTGCTATAATGCAGAGATGGGTCATTGTTTTGCAGTGCATGTGAAAATGGCATGCAGATCAATCTTACCAGGTCTGGGGAGATGGATAAATGGCCAAAACCAAAGTCCTGCTGAGATCTCACCAGCAGGGAAGATGAGGGGATGGCAGCTATTGTTTCCATTTCTATATTCTAGCCCAGTGTTTCCCAAACTTGGGTCTCCAGCTGTTTTTGAACTACAATTCCCATCATCCCTGACCACCGGTCTTGCTAGCTAGGGGTGATGGGATTTGTAGTTCAAAAACAGCTGGAGACTCAAGTTTGGGAAACACTGTTCTAGCCCCACAGCCTGTTTTCCAGGAGCATGTTGGGAGAAAACGAGTTCTCAAAGAGAGCTGAGGTTGCGGTGGGGCAAAAAGCCACCTCCCTGTGGGTTTGGCTGGCTGGCCACAGCCAGTTTGACCAGAACACGTTGCTGGGCAGAAGCACGTGTATCCATTTTGATTGACAGCCCAGCGTCCCTTAAAAAGAGTCTGCACGTGGTGCGACTTCCCTCTTTCTGAGAATTTCGGATCTCCGCCCTCCCTCCCTGGTATAGGCGTGCGTTGACCTTGCTATGCCTGTTGGGGTCGTCTGCCGTTGAGGTGGGGGCCTAGTAGGAATTTTGCCCATTTGGCTGATTGGCCATGCCATCTGGTTTTTGCCTACTATATAGCAATTAGTCACAACTTGTAAGGTTGGCGGTTAGGCATTGGTTGTGTTGGTTAATGGAGCGTAGTGGCCCTCCATAAGTGAACATGGTGCATGGGGAATTCCGTTAGAGGAATCCAGCGGCTCAAAATATGCTTGTCCGAACCCGGTCGGGTTGCAGGGCTGTGCATGAGCCCCTGGGACCTCTGGTGAAAGGGAAGGCGACCGCAGCCCAGCCTCCATTCAACTTTCCCCGGAGCGGGTCCCCCCCCCCCGCTGACGTGGAAGTCAGCTCTGTCCGGCTGGACAGCAAGTCTTTCGCTGACTAGTGGTCAGCTCTGTCCTGTGGACAGATGAACCAATGCCTACGCAACCACTCACGTGTTTTGTATTTGAATAAAAGTTGTGGCCAAAACCATGCCAAAAACCCAAACAAAAATTATGTCTCATGTGTGAATTTACTAGAGGGGTGGCTTGGTGACCTCCACACACAATAGGATCCATTCCCAGCATGCCTCCTATCTGCCCCACCTGCCATCAGAGCTCCAACAGCAGGGAAACACCAGTGTTGGTTCATCCAGACTGCCTGGAATGGAGTTTCCAAGGACAGATCTCCCTTTCTAGGCATTGGCACTGAAAGTGGAAAATCATAGAATCAATGACCTCTCTCCTCTGAATTACAGCCCTAGTTCTTCCTCATTTCAGTTTTACTTCTTTTTAATTCTAACAACGGAACTTAATATTTCCACATTTCCATAATTTCACCTGAAATGAAACTTTTATTTCAAGATCAAAGAGTTCTTCTTTGCATTAGCACTTTCATTTTGGTGGGAAGCACTGGGAGTTTTTTTTTTTTTTTTAAAAAAAAGCTCTTTCCATGAACGTGTTTAATGATGGTAAGATTGACAATTAAAAGGAGCTTAAGTTTTCATTGCTTGGAGCGTATCCTACAATATAGCCATTCTTTCAAGGGGATATAATATATTATTGATAGGTGGCCTGCCTGAGAATATATTAATTCAGGCTAAGTAAAACACTCTTTTTGCATAGCCTCTTGCAGAAGGCAGCAATCTGATCACAACGGCTGCAATCTTGCACGCCGTTAGGCTGCTCAACAGGGCAATCGTCAGGAAGATGCAAGAGCACAGGATGCTGCCTTCTTCCAAGTCAGACTACTTGGTCCATCTTGCTCAGCATTGTCTACACTGACTGGCAGCAGTGTTTCAGCCAAGAGTCTTTCTGCAGCCCTACCTTGAGATGCTGGCAACTGAGCCTGGGACCGTCTGTATGCAAAACCCAGGTTCTTCCACAGAACTATGACCCCTTCCTGCTCAGTTCAATGGTGTGTTTATCTGCAAAGCACCATTGGTGTGCACACAGGGCTGTCTTTACCCAGGGGTGCAAGGGGTGCGGGGCACCCGGGTGACGAATTCTGGGGGGCGCCGGGTGCCCGCCGCTGAAGCCGCCTAAGCTCTTAACTATCTACCTGTTATGAAATAATAAATAATTTTGATCAAGCTGACATTCAAAGCTAGCCTCCGCTGTTGCCTCCACCCTGGTTGCTTTCTCCTCCCCGGAGTCCCGCCCTGCATGGAGAAGCATTGCTCTCTCGCCCGCCGTCGGCATGGCTTCTGAGTCCCTCTTCTCCTCTTCCTCCTCCTGGGGAGCTTTTAAAAATGCCTGGATGTGAAGCTGTGCGCCTTTGTGGAGTTCAGGTGCTCGGTTCTTGAGGGACGATGGCAGCGAGACTTGGAAGATCAGGACGGCGCTGCTGCAGCCATGGCCTCGCCTGCAACCGCAGAGAAGTGTATCTTGGGTGCAGACATGGGAAGTACTAAATTTGGGGGCGCAGGGCGGATCTTTGCACCCCAGCGGCGCATATGCTAAAGGCGGCCCTGTGTGCACAACACTTTTATGTAGTATAGGAGGGTAGGTCCCTGCCCAGAGGAGCTTACATTCCTACATTAGGTGCAGAGGAAGCGTCAAATGGAGCAGAGGGAATGTCTTCCTCTTCTAGACATGATGTGTTGTTTTAGAAAGTAACCAAAAGAAGTTATTAACATGCACTGGTTGGTGTTTTTTTTTTTTCAACCAGTCTAACCGTGACAGACATATTCAGCACTTAAGAACACATAGCAGCCATTAAAAAAGCAAGAGGTTAGAATGTATTTTGACCCGAGAAACCAGTATCTCCATTGTCTTTGCCAAGGTCAGGAACTGTAATTCCCAAGTCCATCTTTTAAAGGACAAGGATCAAGAGGTCAGAGGAGAAGCAGTCATGTTGAGAGAAATGCTTGGTCCCCTGGTGACAAGTTTTTCTTGTCCACAAAAAAAATTTCCCCACCCGATTATGTCTCAGATCTTCAAGAATGCTTGGTTTCACCTATGTAGTTACCATTGGAAACAGCATGTAGTTACCACTGAAAACCAACGCTGGGGATTTTATATTTCTGCTGACTACTACTGTCATGGACTGGGTAGAAAGGGTAGTGCTTGTATTCCAATTTAGATATTTCACCTAATGACTTCCTTTGCCTGGTTAACAGGGAGCCTTAGGCCTTGGGATCATTCATACACTGCACCAGATAGATGAATCACAAACACCGGACAAATTGTGCATCTGTTTGCATTTGCAAATGTCTGGCTCATTCGTGACATTACTCACATGATACCAGATTTGTGTGTTCTCAGAACCTAGATTTATTCCTTACTGCATGAGTAATGCATGAGCTAATAATTGCTTTAAGCCAATAAGAGGGCTCCCTTAGGTGATCCAATAAGTTGTGGCTGGAGAATTTGATTCTCCCTCTTCCTATTTGCAACCAAGATAACAGACACCTCATTTTTGTCTCTTGAGGATACACACACCCCAACTGTGAACATACCATAATGAAATCCATTATCAAATATATAGAGACATCTATTAAGTATTGTGATGAATTAGATTTTTTAAAATGAAAGCTACAGCACACATACGAACATGTACTATGCATATACACAACATGTCATTTTATTATATTTATTTTCGAACTTCTGTGTTCAGCATGTTTCAAGTATTCAGTTTGCACTGCTGAGCATATCTCATGTACCTGTTCAGCTAATCCATCATTCCTCAATTATGACTTTTTCTAACGATATAGATGATAGATTAGATCGATAGATAGATAGATAGATAGATAGATAGATAGATAGATAGATAGATAGAAAGGCTTGATCCTGCCCCCCCTGTTTCCCCTCCTTAAGTCTGTTAAGGATCATGCATAAGCAGGAATTCAAAATTGCCATTTGCCTTACAACCATGACACCCTGATTTATGGAAGAACATTATGCATAATTGCTAGGGTTTAAAGAAATATTATTCTATAGCTGTCACTCTGAGGGCTGCACATAGTAACCAAGACAACATGGCTCTAGGGTTGGGTGGACAAAATGATATAGAGATCCCTTTGGCACAAACATTTAGCATAACCGAGTGAAGCTTTTCAGGAGAAGTAGGGTGCTTGGAGGAACTCATGGTTTTAGACCACATTTCAAAACCACCTCCATGTACTTGCTCCCTTTCAGAAGTGGCTTCACCCATTTATGGAAGAGCTGGAGTGGGCACAGGGCTGTGTTGTGGTCCAAGGGGCTCAAGTCTCAGTCCAAGGAGGTAAAAGACTTTGACCAAAACACTCGTGCAAGAGAACAGGGTTCAAGGTGCACTATTGTCTCAAAGCCAAGGTCAAGCACAGAAAGTCAGTCTAAGTTCCAGGCGTGGTCCAGCAGCAAGGTCAGAAAACGGGGGGTGCCAACTTGAATAAAATGGGGGGGTCAGGTAAGCCCCACCCCACATAATCAAGCACATGGCAGGGCACACCCACCCCATTTGAATGGTAATGCCCATCTTTGGTGGGCCTGCCCCCCCAAATATTTTATTGGGGGGCTGAAGGGACCTCAGCCCCTAGGAGTTGACTCCTATGTCAGGAAACAATCCAAAGTCAATATCACTGAGAGTAGAGCAGGAAGGAGCAAAGAACAAGGAGATGGAGACTAATGTTGTCTATAGTAACTGGAAGGTTTGGAGACCTCTATACTGTGGTCTCCAGACCATATCCTAGCCCCAGCTGCTGGTAGTAAAGGGTTTCAAGGGGTTGCTTGCTGATGAGTTGTGTGTTGATACTTGGTCCATAGATACATGCTCTGTCAACGCTCTTTGGCCTAGACCTAGGCCTTTGGACTGAGGAGTGGTTTCACCCCATCCTCC